>JAPFFH010000453.1:0-55161 GCA_029030765.1 Salix suchowensis | reverse complement strand
AAAGGGATTGGATATGAACAAGGTTAGAAATATAAGGCTAATACTCATTTAAAATGGGGCTCGTCGAGTCAGGACCAATTTGTCCGAAAATCCAAGGCTAACACCCCCTCCAAAAACCAAGTTCTATTATTTTTGGGGGAAAAGTCTATTACCCATAAATTTGAAGTCTAATACCAACTAAAAGGGCTTGGATATGAACAAGGTTAGAAATATAAGGCTAATACTCATTTAAAATGGGGCTCGTGAAGTCAGGACCAATTTGTCCGAAAATCCAAGGCTAACACCCCCCCCCCCAAAAACCTAGTTCTATCATTTTGGGGGAAAAAGTCTATTACCCATAAATTTGAAGTTTAATACCATCTAAAAGGTATTGGATATGAACTAGGTTAGAAATCTAAGGCTAATACTCATTTAAAATAGGGCTCGTGAAGTCAGGACCAATTTGTCCGAAAATCCAAGGTTAATACCCCCTCCAAAAACCAAGTTCTATCATTTTGGGGGGAAAAGTCTATTACCCATAAATTTGAAGTCTAATACCAACTAAAATGGATTGGATATGAAAAAGTTTAGAAATATAAGGCTAATACTCATTTAAATGGGGCTCGTCGAATAAGGATCAATTTGTCCGAAAATCCAAGGCTAACACCCCCTCCAAAAACCAAGTTCAATCATTTTTGGGGGAAAAGTCTATTACCCATAAATTTGAAGTCTAATACCAACTAAAAGGGCTTCGATATGAACAAGGTTAGAAATATAAGGCTAATACTCATTTATTATGGGGCTCGTGAAGTCAGGACCAATTTGTCCGAAAATCCAAAGCTAACAACCCCCCTCAAAAACCAAGTTCTATCATTTTTGGGGGGAAAGTCTATTACCCATAAATTTGAAGTCTAATACCAACAAAAAGGGATTGGATATGAACAAGGTTAGAAATCTAAGGCTAATACTCATTTAAAATGGGGCTCGTCGAGTGAGGACCAATTTGTCCGAAAATCCAACGCTAACACCCCCTCCAAAAACCAAGTTCTATCATTTTGGGGGGAAAAGTCTATTACCCATAAATTTGAAGTCTAATACCAACTAAAAGGGCTTGGATATGAACAAGGTTAGAAATATAAGGCTAATACTCATTTAAAATGGGGCTCGTGAAGTCAGGACCAACTTGTCCGAAAATCCAAGGCTAACACCCCCCCAAAAACCAAGTTCTATCATTTTGGGGGGAAAAGTCTATTACCCATAAATTTGAAGTCTAATACCAACAAAAAGGGATTGGATATGAACAAGGTTAGAAATCTAAGGCTAATACTCATTTAAAATGGGGCTCGTCGAGTCAGGACCAATTTGTCCGAAAATCCAAGGCTAACACCCCCTCCAAAAACCAAGTTCTATTATTTTTGGG
Source organism: Salix suchowensis (assembly GCA_029030765.1). NCBI lineage: Eukaryota > Viridiplantae > Streptophyta > Magnoliopsida > Malpighiales > Salicaceae > Salix > Salix suchowensis. Next base: position 53,762 of record JAPFFH010000453.1, on the reverse strand, counting down.
GGAAAAGTCTATTACCCATAAATTTGAAGTCTAATACCAACTAAAAGGGCTTGGATATGAACAAGGTTAGAAATATAAGGCTAATACTCATTTAAAATAGGGCTCGTGAAGTCAGGACCAATTTGTCCGAAAATCCAAGGCTAACACCCCCCCAAAAAACCAAGTTCTATCATTTTGGGGGAAAAAGTCTATTACCCATAAATTTGAAGTTTAATACCATCTAAAAGGTATTGGATATGAACTAGGTTAGAAATCTAAGGCTAATACTCATTTAAAATGGGGCTCGTGAAGTCAGGACCAATTTGTCCGAAAATCCAAGGTTAATACCCCCTCCAAAAACCAAGTTCTATCATTTTGGGGGGAAAAGTCTATTACCCATAAATTTGAAGTCTAATACCAACTAAAATTGATTGGATATGAAAAAGTTTAGAAATATAAGGCTAATACTCATTTAAATGGGGCTCGTCGAAAAAGGATCAATTTGTCCGAAAATCCAAGGCTAACACCCCCTCCAAAAACCAAGTCCAATCATTTTTGGGGGAAAAGTCTATTACCCATAAATTTGAAGTCTAATACCAACTAAAAGGGCTTGGATATGAACAAGGTTAGAAATATAAGGCTAATACTCATTTAATTTGGGGCTCGTGAAGTCAGGACCAATTTGTCCGAAAATCCAAGGCTAACAACCCCCCTCAAAAACCAAGTTCTATCATTTTTGGGGGAAAAGTCTATTACCCATAAATTTGAAGTCTAATACCAAAAAAAAGGGATTGGATATGAACAAGGTTAGAAATCTAAGGCTAATACTCATTTAAAATGGGGCTCATGAAGTCAGGACCAATTTGTCCGAAAATCCAAGGCTAACACCCCCTCCAAAAACCAAGTTCTATCATTTTGGGGGGAAAAGTCTATTACCCATAAATTTGAAGTCTAATACCAACAAAAAGGGATTGGATATGAACAAGGTTAGAAATCTAAGGCTAATACTCATTTAAAATGGGGCTCGTGAAGTCAGGACCAATTTGTCCAAAAATCCAATGCTAACAACCCCTCCAAAAACCAAGTTCAATCATGTTTGGGGGAAAAGTCTATTACCCATAAATTTGAAGTCTAATACCAACTAAAAGGGATTGGATATGAACAAGGTTAGAAATCTAAGGCTAATACTCATTTAAAATGGGGCTCGTCGAGTGAGGACCAATTTGTCCGAAAATCCAAGGCTAACACCCCCTCCAAAAACCAAGTTCAATCACTTTTGGGGGAAAAGTCTATTACCCATAAATATGAAGTCTAATACCAACTAAAAGGTATTGGATATGAACAAGGTTAGAAATATAAGGCTAATACTCATTAAAAATGGGGCTCGTCGAGTCAGGAACAATTTGTCCGAAAATCCAAGGCTAACACCCCCTCCAAAAACCAAGTTCTATCATTTTGGGGGGAAAAGTCTATTACCCATAAATTTGAAGTCTAATACCATCAAAAAGGGATTGGATATGAACAAGGTTAGAAATCTAAGGATAATACTCATTTAAAATGGGGCTCGTCGAGTCAGGACCAATTTGTCCGAAAATCCAAGGCTAACACCCCCTCCAAAAACCAAGTTCTATCATTTTGGGGGAAAAAGTCTTTTACCCATAAATTTAAAGTCTAATACCAACTAAAAGGGATTGGATAAGAACAAGGTTAGAAATATAAGGCTAATACTCATTTAAATGGGGCTCGTCGAATAAGGATCAATTTGTCCGAAAGTCCAAGGCTAACACCCCCTCCAAAAACCAAGTTCTATCATTTTTGGGGGAAAGTCTATTACCCATAAATTTGAAGTCTAATACCAACTAAAAGGTATTGGATATGAACAAGGTTAGAAATCTAAGGCTAATACTCATTTAAAATGGGGATCGTCGAGTCAGGACCAATTTGTCCGAAAATCCAAGGCTAACACCCCCTCCAAAAACCAAGTTCAATCATTTTTGGGGGAAAAGTCTATTACCCATAAATTTTAAGTCTAATACCAACAAAAAGGGATTGGATATGAACAAGGTTAGAAATCTAAGGCTAATACTCATTTAAAATGGGGCTCGTCAAGTCAGGACCAATTTGTCTGAAAATCCAAGGCTTACACCCCCTCCAAAAACCAAGTTCTATCATTTTGGGGGAAAACGTCTTTTACCCATTAATTTGAAGTCTAATACCAACTAAAAGGTATTGTATAAGAACAAGGTTATAAATCTAAGTCTAATACTCATTTAAAATGGGGCTCGTGAAGTCAGGAACAATTTGTCCGAAAATCCAAGGCTAACAACCCCTCCAAAAACCAAGTTCTATCATTTTTGGGGGAAAAGTCTATTACTCATAAATTTGAAGTCTAATACCAACTAAAAGGGCTTGGATATGAACAAGGTTAGAAATATAAGGCTAATACTCATTTAAAATGGGGCTCGTGAAGTCAGGACCAACTTGTCCGAAAATCCAAGGCTAACACCCCCCCAAAAACCAAGTTCTATCATTTTGGGGGGAAAAGTCTATTACCCATAAATTTGAAGTCTAACACCAACAAAAAGGGATTGGATATGAACAAGGTTAGAAATTTAAGGCTAATACTCATTTAAAATGGGGCTCGTCGAGTCAGGACCAATTTGTCCGAAAATCCAAGGCTAACACCCCCTCCAAAAACCAAGTTCTATTATTTTTGGGGGAAAAGTCTATTACCCATAAATTTGAAGTCTAATACCAACTAAAAGGGCTTGGATATGAACAAGGTTAGAAATATAAGGCTAATACTCATTTAAAATGGGGCTCGTGAAGTCAGGACCAATTTGTTCGAAAATCCAAGGCTAACACCCCCCCCCCCAAAAAAACCAAGTTCTATCATTTTGGGGGAAAAAGTCTATTACCCATAAATTTGAAGTTTAATACCATCTAAAAGGTATTGGATATGAACTAGGTTAGAAATCTAAGGCTAATACTCATTTAAAATGGGGCTCGTGAAGTCAGGACCAATTTGTCCGAAAATCCAAGGTTAACACCCCCTCCAAAAACCAAGTTCTATCATTTTGGGGGGAAAAGTCTATTACCCATAAATTTGAAGTCTAATACCAACTAAAATGGATTGGATATGAAAAAGTTTAGAAATATAAGGCTAATACGCATTTAAATGGGGCTCGTCGAATAAGGATCAATTTGTCCGAAAATCCAAGGCTAACACCCCCTCCAAAAACCAAGTTCAATCATTTTTGGGGGAAAAGTCTATTACCCATAAATTTGAAGTCTAATACCAACTAAAAGGGCTTGGATATGAACAAGGTTGGAAATATAAGGCTAATACTCATTTAATATGGGGCTCGTGAAGTCAGGACCAATTTGTCGGAAAATCCAAGGCTAACAACCCCCCTCAAAAACCAAGTTCTATCATTTTTGGGGGAAAAGTCTATTACCCATAAATTTGAAGTCTAATACCAACAAAAAGGGATTGGATATGAACAAGGTTAGAAATCTAAGGCTAATACTCATTTAAAATGGGGCTCGTCGAGTGAGGACCAATTTGTCCGAAAATCCAACGCTAACACCCCCTCCAAAAACCAAGTTCTATCATTTTGGGGGGAAAAGTCTATTACCCATAAATTTGAAGTCTAATACAAACTAAAAGGGCTTGGATATGAACAAGGTTAGAAATATAAGGCTAATACTCATTTAAAATGGGGCTCATGAAGTCAGGACCTATTTGTCCAAAAATCCAAGGCTAACAACCCCTCCAAAAACCAACTTCAATCATGTTTGGGGGAAAAGTCTATTACCCATAAATTTGAAGTCTAATACCAACTAAAAGGGATTGGATATGAACAAGGTTAGAAATCTAAGGCTAATACTCATTTAAAATGGGGCTCGTGAAGTCAAGACCAATTTGTCCGAAAATCCAAGGCTAACACCCCCTCCAAAAACCAAGTTCTATCATTTTGGCGGGAAAAGTCTATTACCCATAAATTTGAATTCTAATACCAACCAAAAGGGATTGGATATGAACAAGGTTAGAAATCTAAGGCTAATACTCATTTAAAATGGGGCTCGTGAAGTCAGGACCAATTTGTCCGAAAATTCAAGGCTAACACCCCCTCCAAAAACCAAGTTCTATCATTTTGGGGGGAAAAGTCTATTACCCATAAATTTGAAGTCTAATACCAACAAAAAGGGATTGGATATGAACAAGGTTAGAAATCTAAGGCTAATACTCATTTAAAATGGGGCTCGTGAAGTCAGGACCAATTTGTCCAAAAATCCAAGGCTAACAACCCCTCCAAAAACCAAGTTCAATCATGTTTGGGGGAAAAGTCTATTACCCATAAATTTGAAGTCTAATACCAACTAAAAGGGATTGGATATGAACAAGGTTAGAAATCTAAGGCTAATACTCATTTAAAATGGGGCTCGTCGAGTGAGGACCAATTTGTCCGAAAATCCAAGGCTAACACCCCCTCCAAAAACCAAGTTCAATCATTTTTGGGGGAAAAGTCTATTACCCATAAATATGAAGTCTAATACCAACTAAAAGGTATTGGATATGAACAAGGTTAGAAATATAAGGCTAATACTTATTTAAAATGGGGCTCGTCGAGTCAGGAACAATTTGTCCGAAAATCCAAGGCTAACACCCCCTCCAAAAACCAAGTTCTATCATTTTGGGGGGAAAAGTCTGTTACCCATAAATTTGAAGTCTAATACCATCAAAAAGGGATTGGATATGAACAAGGTTAGAAATCTAAGGATAATACTCATTTAAAATGGGGCTCGTCGAGTCAGGACCAATTTGTCCGAAAATCCAAGGCTAACACCCCCTCCAAAAACCAAGTTCTATCATTTTGGGGGGAAAAGTCTATTACCCATAAATTTGAAGTCTAATACCAACAAAAAGGGATTGGATATGGACAAGGTTAGAAATCTAAGGCTAATACTCATTTAAAATGGGGCTCGTGAAGTCAGGACCAATTTGTCCAAAAATCCAAGGCTAACAACCCCTCCAAAAACCAAGTTCAATCATGTTTGGGGGAAAAGTCTATTACCCATAAATTTGAAGTCTAATACCAACTAAAAGGTATTGGATATGAACAAGGTTAGAAATCTAAGGCTAATACTCATTTAAAATGGGGCTCGTCAAGTCAGGACCAATTTGTCTGAAAATCCAAGGCTAACACCCCCTCCAAAAACCAAGTTCTATCATTTTGGGGGGTAAAGTCTATTACCCATAAATTTGAAGTCTAATACCATCAAAAAGGGATTGGATATGAACAAGGTTAGAAATCTAAGGCTAATACTCATTTAAAATGGGGCTCGTCGAGTCAGGACCAATTTGTCCGAAAATCCAAGGCTAACACCCCCTCCAAAAACCAAGTTCTATCATTTTGGGGGGAAAAAGTCTATTACCCATAAATTTGAAGTCTAATACCATCAAAAAGGGATTGGATATGAACAAGGTTAGAAATCTAAGGCTAATACTCATTTAAAATGGGGCTCGTCGAGTCGGGACCAATTTGTCCGAAAATCCAAGGCTAACACCCACTCCAAAAACCAAGTTCAATCATTTTTGGGGGGAAAAGTCTATTACCCATAAATATGAAGTCTAATACCAACTAAAAGGTATTGGATATGAACAAGGTTAGAAATATAAGGCTAATACTCATTTAAAATGGGGCTCGTCGAGTGAGGACCAATTTGTCCGAAAATCCAAGGCTAACACCCCCTCCAAAAACCAAGTTCAATCATTTTTTGGGGAAAAGTCTATTACCCATAAATATGAAGTCTAATACCAACTAAAAGGTATTGGATATGAACAAGGTTAGAAATATAAGGCTAATACTCATTTAAAATGGGGCTCGTCGAGTCAGGAACAATTTGTCCGAAAATCCAAGGCTAACACCCCCTCCAAAAACCAAGTTCTATCATTTTGAGGGGAAAAGTCTATTACCCATAAATTTGAAGTCTAATACCAACAAAAAGGGATTGGATATGAAAAAGGTTAGAAATGTAAGGCTAATACTCATTTAAAATGGGGCTCGTCGAGTCAGGACCAATTTGTCCGAAAATCCAAGGCTAACACCCCCTCCAAAAACCAAGTTCTATCATTTTGGAGGGAAAAGTCTATTACCCATAAATTTGAAGTCTAATACCAACAAAAAGGGATTGGATATGAACAAGGTTAGAAATCTAAGGCTAATACTCATTTAAAATGGGGCTCGTCGAGTCAGGACCAATTTGTCCGAAAATCCAAGGCTAACAACCCCTCCAAAAACCAAGTTCAATCATGTTTGGGGGAAAAGTCTATTACCCATAAATTTGAAGTCTAATACCAACAAAAAGGGATTGGATATGAACAAGGTTATAAATGTAAGGCTAATACTCATTTGAAATGGGGCTCGTGAGTCAGGACCAATTTGTCCGAAAATCCAAGGCTAACACCCCCTCCAAAAACCAAGTTCTATCATTTTCGGGTGAAAAGTCTATTACCCTTAAATTTGAAGTCTAATACCAAAAAAAATGGATTGGATATGAACAAGGTTAGAAATCTAAGGCTAATACTCATTTAAAATGGGGATCGTCAAGTCAGGACCAATTTGTCTGAAAATCCAAGGCTAACACCCCCTCCAAAAACCAAGTTCTATCATTTTCGGGTGAAAAGTCTATTACCCATAAATTTGAAGTCTAATACCAAAAAAAAGGGATTGGATATGAACAAGGTTAGAAATCTAAGGCTAATACTCATTTAAAATGGGGCTCGTCGAGTGAGGACCAATTTGTCCGAAAATCCAAGGCTAACACCCCCTCCAAAAACCAAGTTCAATCTTTTTTGGGGGAAAAGTCTATTACCCATAAATATGAAGTCTAATACCAACTAAAAGGTATTGGATATGAACAAGGTTAGAAATATAAGGCTAATACTCATTTAAAATGGGGCTCGTCGAGTCAGGAACAATTTGTCCGAAAATCCAAGGCTAACACCCCCTCCAAAAACCAAGTTCTATCATTTTGAGGGGAAAAGTCTATTACCCATAAATTTGAAGTCTAATACCAACAAAAAGGGATTGGATATGAACAAGGTTAGAAATGTAAGGCTAATACTCATTTAAAATGGGGCTCGTCGATTCAGGAACAATTTGTCCGAAAATCCTAGGCTAACACCCCCTCCAAAAACCAAGTTCTATCATTTTGAGGGGAAAAGTCTATTACCCAAAAATTTGGAAGTCTAATACCAACAAAAAGGGATTGGATATGAACAAGGTTATAAATTTAAGGCTAATACTCATTTGAAATGGGGCTCGTGAGTCAGGACCAATTTGTCCGAAAATCCAAGGCTAACACCCCCTCCAAAAACCAAGTTCTATCATTTTCGGGTGAAAAGTCTCTTACCCATAAATTTGAAGTCTAATACCAAAAAAAAGGGATTGGATATGAACAAGGTTAGAAATCTAAGGCTAATACTCATTTAAAATGGGGCTCGTCAAGTCAGGACCAATTTGTCTGAAAATCCAAGGCTAACACCCCCTCCAAAAACCATGTTCTATCATTTTGGGGGAAAAAGTCTTTTACCCATTAATTTGAAGTCTAATACCAACTAAAAGGTATTGGATAAGAACAAGATTAGAAATCTAAGGCTAATACTGATTTAAAATGGTGCTCGTGAAGTCAGGACCAATTTGTCCGAAAATCCAAGGCTAACACCCCCTCCAAAAACCAAGTTCTATCATTTTAAGGGGAAAAGTCTATTACCCATAAATTTGAAGTCTAATATCAACAAAAAGGGATTGGATATGAACAAGGTTAGGAATCTAAGGCTAATACTCATTTAAAATGGGGCTCGTGGAGTGAGGACCAATTTGTCCGAAAAATCCAAGGCTAACACCCCCTCCAAAAACCAAGTTCAATCATTTTTGGGGGAAAAGTCTATTACCCATAAATTTGAAGTCTAATACCATCAAAAAGGGATTTTATATGAACAAGGTTAGAAATCTAAGGCTAATACTCATTTAAAATGGGGCTCGTCGAGTCAGGAACAATTTGTCCGAAAATCCAAGGCTAACACCCCCTCCAAAAACCAAGTTCTATCATTTTGAGGGGAAAAAGTCTATTACCCATAAATTTGAAGTCTAATACCAACAAAAAGGGATTGGATATGAACAAGGTTAGAAATGTAAGGCTAATACTCATTTGAAATGGGGCTCGTGAGTCAGGACCAATTTGTCCGAAAATCCAAGGCTAACAGCCCCTCAAAAACCAAGTTCAATCATTTTCGGGTGAAAAGTCTATTACCCATAAATTTGAAGTCTAATACCCAAAAAAAGGGATTGGATATGAACAAGGTTAGAAATCTAAGGCTAATACTCATTTAAAATGGGGCTCGTCAAGTCAGGACCAATTTGTCTGAAAATCCAAGGCTAACACCCCCTCCAAAAACCAAGTTCTATCATTTTGGGGGCAAAGTCTATTACCCATAAATTTGAAGTCTAATACGAACAAAAAGGGATTGGATATGAACAAGGTTAGAAATCTAAGGCTAATACTCATTTAAAATGGGGCTTGTGAAGTCAGGACCAATTTGTCCAGAAATCCAAGGCTAACAACCCCTCTGAAAACCAAGTTCAATCATGTTTGGGGGAAAAGTCTATTACCCATAAATTTGAAGTCTAATACCAACTAAAAGGGATTGGATATGAACAAGGTTAGAAATCTAAGGCTAATACTCATTTAAAATGGGGCTCGTCGAGTGAGGACCAATTTGTCCGAAAATCCAAGGCTAACACCCCCTCCAAAAACCAAGTTCAATCATTTTTTAGGGGAAAAGTCTATTACCCATAAATATGAAGTCTAATACCAACTAAAAGGTATTGGATATGAACAAGGTTAGAAATATAAGGCTAATACTCATTTAAAATGGGGCTCGTCGAGTCAGGAACAATTTGTCCGAAAATCCAAGGCTAACACCCCCTCCAAAAACCAAGTTCTATCATTTTGAGGGGAAAAGTCTATTACCCATAAATTTGAAGTCTAATACCAACAAAAAGGGATTGGATATGAACAAGGTTAGAAATGTAAGGCTAATACTCATTTAAAATGGGGCTCGTCGAGTCAGGAACAATTTGTCCGAAAATCCAAGGCTAACACGCCCTCCAAAAACCAAGTTCTATCATTTTGAGGGGAAAAGTCTATTACCCATAAATTTGAAGTCTAATACCAACAAAAAGGGATTGGATATGAACAAGGTTATAAATGTAAGGCTAATACTCATTTGAAATGGGGCTCGTGAGTCAGGACCAATTTGTCCGAAAATCCAAGGCTAACACCCCCTCCAAAAACCAAGTTCTATCATTTTCGGGTGAAAAGTCTATTACCCATAAATTTGAAGTCTAATACCAAAAAAAAGGGATTGGATATGAACAAGGTTAGAAATCTAAGGCTAATACTCATTTAAAATGAGGCTCGTCAAGTCAGGACCAATTTGTCCGAAAATCCAAGGCTAACACCCCCTCCAAAAACCAAGTTCTATCATTTTGGGGGGAAAAGTCTATTACCCATAAATTTGAAGTCTAATACCATCAAAAAGGGATTGGATATGAACAAGGTTAGAAATCTAAGGCTAATACTCATTTAAAATGGGGCTCGTCGAGTCAGGACCAATTTGTCCGAAAAATCCAAGGCTAACACGCCCTCCAAAAACCAAGTTCTATCATTTTGGGGGGAAAAGTCTATTACCCATAAATTTGAAGTCTAATACCATCAAAAAGGGATTGGATATGAACAAGGTTAGAAATCTAAGGCTAATACTCATTTAAAATGGGGCTCGTCGAGTCAGGACCAATTTGTCCGAAAATCCAAGGCTAACACCCCCTCCAAAAACCAAGTTCTATCATTTTGGGGGGAAAAGTCTATTACCCATAAATTTGAAGTCTAATACCATCAAAAAGGGATTGGATATGAACAAGGTTAGAAATCTAAGGCTAATACTCATTTAAAATGGGGCTCGTCGAGTCAGGACCAATTTGTCCGAAAATCCAAGGCTAACACCCACTCCAAAAACCAAGTTCAATCATTTTTGGGGGAAAAGTCTATTACCCATAAATATGAAGTCTAATACCAACTAAAAGGTATTGGATATGAACAAGGTTAGAAATATAAGGCTAATACTCATTTAAAATGGGGCTCGTCGAGTGAGGACCAATTTGTCCGAAAATCCAAGGCTAACACCCCCTCCAAAAACAAAGTTCAATCATTTTTGGGGGAAAAGTCTATTACCCATAAATATGAAGTCTAATACCAACTAAAAGGTATTGGAAATGAACAAGGTTAGAAATATAAGGCTAATACTCATTTAAAATGGGGCTCGTCGAGTCAGGAACAATTTGTCCGAAAATCCAAGGCTAACACCCCCTCCAAAAACCAAGTTCTATCATTTTGAGGGGAAAAGTCTATTACCCATAAATATGAAGTCTAATACCAACTAAAAGGTATTGGATATGAACAAGGTTAGAAATATAAGGCTAATACTCATTTAAAATGGGGCTCGTCGAGTCAGGAACAATTTGTCCGAAAATCCAAGGCTAACACCCCCTCCAAAAACCAAGTTCTATCATTTTGAGGGGAAAAGTCTATTACCCATAAATTTGAAGTCTAATACCAACAAAAAGGGATTGGATATGAACAAGGTCAGAAATGTAAGGCTAATACTCATTTAAAATGGGGCTCGTCGAGTCAGGAACAATTTGTCCAGAAAATCCAAGGCTAACACCCCCTCCAAAAACCAAGTTCTATCATTTTGAGGGGAAAAGTCTATTACCCATAAATTTGAAGTCTAATACCAACAAAAAGGGATTGGATATGAACAAGGTTATAAATGTAAGGCTAATACTCATTTGAAATGGGGCTCGTGAGTCAGGACCAATTTGTCCGAAAATCCAAGGCTAACACCCCCTCCAAAAACCAAGTTCTATCATTTTCGGGTGAAAAGTCTATTACCCATAAATTTGAAGTCTAATACCAAAAAAAAGGGATTGGATATGAACAAGGTTAGAAATCTAAGGCTGATACTCATTTAAAAATGAGGCTCGTCAAGTCGGGACCAATTTGTCCGAAAATCCAAGGCTAACACCCCCTCCAAAAACCAAGTTCTATCATTTTTGGGGGAAAAGTCTATTACCCATAAATTTGAAGTCTAATACCATCAAAAAGGGATTCGATATGAACAAGGTTAGAAATCTAAGGCTAATACTCATTTAAAATGGGGCTCGTCGAGTCGGGGACCAATTTGTCCGAAAAATCCAAGGCTAACACCCCCTCCAAAAACCAAGTTCTATCATTTTGGGGGGGAAAAGTCTATTACCCATAAATTTGAAGTCTAATACCATCAAAAAGGGATTGGATATGAACAAGGTTAGAAATCTAAGGCTAATACTCATTTAAAATGGGGCTCGTCGAGTCAGGACCAATTTGTCCGAAAATCCAAGGCTAACACCCACTCCAAAAACCAAGTTCAATCATTTTTGGGGGGAAAAGTCTATTACCCATAAATATGAAGTCTAATACCAACTAAAAGGTATTGGATATGAACAAGGTTAGAAATATAAGGCTAATACTCATTTAAAATGGGGCTCGTCGAGTCGAGAACAATTTGTCCGAAAATCCAAGGCTAACACCCCCTCCAAAAACCAAGTTCTATCATTTTGAGGGGAAAAGTCTATTACCCATAAATATGAAGTCTAATACCAACTAAAAGGTATTGGATATGAACAAGGTTAGAAATATAAGGCTAATACTCATTTAAAATGGGGCTCGTCGAGTCAGGAACAATTTGTCCGAAAATCCAAGGCTAACACCCCCTCCAAAAACCAAGTTCTATCATTTTGAGGGGAAAAGTCTATTACCCATAAATTTGAAGTCTAATACCAACAAAAAGGGATTGGATATGAACAAGGTTAGAAATGTAAGGCTAATACTCATTTAAAATGGGGCTCGTCGAGTCAGGAACAATTTGTCCGAAAATCCAAGGCTAACACCCCCTCCAAAAACCAAGTTCTATCATTTTGAGGGGAAAAGTCTATTACCCATAAATTTGAAGTCTAATACCAACAAAAAGGGATTGGATATGAATAAGGTTATAAATGTAAGGCTAATACTCATTTGAAATGGGGCTCGTGAGTCAGGACCAATTTGTCCGAAAATCCAAGGCTAACACCCCCTCCAAAAACCAAGTTCTATCATTTTCGGGTGAAAAGTCTATTACCCATAAATTTGAAGTTTAATACCAAAAAAAAGGGATTGGATATGAACAAGGTTAGAAATCTAAGGCTGATACTCATTTAAAATGAGGCTCGTCAAGTCAGGACCAATTTGTCTGAAAATCCAAGGCTAACACCCCCTCCAAAAACCAAGTTCTATCATTTTTGGGGGAAAAGTCTATTACCCATAAATTTGAAGTCTAATACCATCAAAAAGGGATTCGATATGAACAAGGTTAGAAATCTAAGGCTAATACTCATTTAAAATGGGGCTCGTCGAGTCAGGACCAATTTGTCCGAAAATCCAAGGCTAACACCCCTCCAAAAACCAAGTTCTATCATTTTGGGGGGGAAAAAGTCTATTACCCATAAATTTGAAGTCTAATACCATCAAAAAGGGATTGGATATGAAAAAGGTTAGAAATCTAAGGCTAATACTCATTTAAAATGGGGCTCGTCGAGTCAGGACCAATTTGTCCGAAAATCCAAGGCTAACACCCCCTCCAAAAACCAAGTTCTATCATTTTGGAGGGAAAAGTCTATTACCCATAAATTTGAAGTCTAATACCAACAAAAAGGGATTGGATATGAACAAGGTTATAAATGTAAGGCTAATACTCATTTAAAATGGGGCTCGTCGAGTCAGGACCAATTTGTCCGAAAATCCAAGGCTAACACCCACTCCAAAAACCAAGTTCAATCATTTTTGGGGGAAAAGTCTATTACCCATAAATATGAAGTCTAATACCAACTAAAAGGTATTGGATATGAACAAGGTTAGAAATATAAGGCTAATACTCATTTAAAATGGGGCTCGTCGAGTGAGGACCAATTTGTCCGAAAATCCAAGGCTAACACCCCCTCCAAAAACCAAGTTCAATCATTTTTGGGGGAAAAGTCTATTACCCATAAATATGAAGTCTAATACCAACTAAAAGGTATTGGATATGAACAAGGTTAGAAATATAAGGCTAATACTCATTTAAAATGGGGCTCGTCGAGTCAGGAACAATTTGTCCGAAAATCCAAGGCTAACACCCCCTCCAAAAACCAAGTTCTATCATTTTGAGGGGAAAAGTCTATTACCCATAAATATGAAGTCTAATACCAACTAAAAGGTATTGGATATGAACAAGGTTAAAAATGTAAGGCTAATACTCATTTAAAAAGGGGCTCGTCGAGTCAGGAACAATTTGTCCGAAAATCCAAGGCTAACACCCCCTCCAAAAACCAAGTTCTATCATTTTCGGGTGAAAAGTCTATTACCCATAAATTTGAAGTCTAATACCAAAAAAAAGGGATTGGATATGAACAAGGTTAGAAATCTAAGGCTAATACTCATTTAAAATGAGGCTCGTCAAGTCAGGACCAATTTGTCTGAAAATCCAAGGCTAACACCCCCTCCAAAAACCAAGTTCTATCATTTTGGGGGGAAAAGTCTATTACCCATAAATTTGAAGTCTAATACCATCAAAAAGGGATTGGATATGAACACGGTTAGAAATATAAGGCTAATACTCATTTAAAATGGGGCTCGTCGAGTCAGGACCAATTTGTCCGAAAATCCAAGGCTAACACCCCCTCCAAAAACCAAGTTCTATCATTTTGGGGGGAAAAGTCTATTACCCATAAATTTGAAGTCTAATACCATCAAAAAGGGATTGGATATGAACACGGTTAGAAATCTAAGGCTAATACTCATTTAAAATGGGGGCTCGTCGAGTCGAGACCAATTTGTCCGAAAATCCAAGGCTAACACCCCCTCCAAAAACCAAGTTCTATCATTTTGGGGGGAAAAGTCTATTACCCATAAATTTGAAGTCTAATACCATCAAAAAGGGATTGGATATGAACAAGGTTAGAAATCTAAGGCTAATACTCATTTAAAATGGGGCTCGTCGAGTCAGGACCAATTTGTCCGAAAATCCAAGGCTAACACCCCCTCCAAAAACCAAGTTCTATCATTTTGGGGGGAAAAGTCTATTACCCATAAATTTGAAGTCTAATACCAACAAAAAGGGATTGGATATGAACAAGGTTAGAAATCTAAGGCTAATACTCATTTAAAATGGGGCTCGTCGAGTCAGGACCAATTTGTCCAAAAATCCAAGGCTAACAATCCCTCCAAAAACCAAGTTCAATCATGTTTGGGGGAAAAGTCTATTACCCATAAATTTGAAGTCTAATACCAACTAAAAGGGATTGGATATGAACAAGGTTAGAAATCTAAGGCTAATACTCATTTAAAATGGGGCTCGTCGAGTGAGGACCAATTTGTCCGAAAATCCAAGGCTAACACCCCCTCCAAAAACCAAGTTCAATCATTTTTGGGGGAAAAGTCTATTACCCATAAATATGAAGTCTAATACCAACTAAAAGGTATTGGATATGAACAAGGTTAGAAATATAAGGCTAATACTCATTTAAAATGGGGCTCGTCGAGTCAGGAACAATTTGTCCGAAAATCCAAGGCTAACACCCCCTCCAAAAACCAAGTTCTATCATTTTGAGGGGGAAAAGTCTATTACCCATAAATTTGAAGTCTAATACCAACAAAAAGGGATTGGATATGAACAAGGTTAGAAATGTAAGGCTAATACTCATTTAAAATGGGGCTCGTCGAGTCGTGAACAATTTGTCCGAAAATCCAAGGCTAACACGCCCTCCAAAAACCAAGTTCTATCATTTTGAGGGGGAAAAGTCTATTACCCATAAATTTGAAGTCTAATACCAACAAAAAGGGATTGGATATGAACAAGGTTATAAATGTAAGGCTAATACTCATTTGAAAATGGGGCTCGTGAGTCGGGACCAATTTGTCCGAAAAATCCAAGGCTAACACCCCCTCCAAAAACCAAGTTCTATCATTTTTCGGGTGAAAAGTCTATTACCCATAAATTTGAAGTCTAATACCAAAAAAAAAGGGATTGGATATGAACAAGGTTAGAAATCTAAGGCTAATACTCATTTAAAATGAGGCTCGTCAAGTCGGGACCAATTTGTCCGAAAATCCAAGGCTAACACCCCCTCCAAAAACCAAGTTCTATCATTTTGGGGGGGAAAAGTCTATTACCCATAAATTTGAAGTCTAATACCATCAAAAAGGGATTGGATATGAACAAGGTTAGAAATCTAAGGCTAATACTCATTTAAAATGGGGCTCGTCGAGTCAGGACCAATTTGTCCGAAAATCCAAGGCTAACACCCCCTCCAAAAACCAAGTTCTATCATTTTGGGGGGAAAAAGTCTATTACCCATAAATTTGAAGTCTAATACCATCAAAAAGGGATTGGATATGAACAAGGTTAGAAATCTAAGGCTAATACTCATTTAAAATGGGGCTCGTCGAGTCAGGACCAATTTGTCCGAAAATCCAAGGCTAACACCCCCTCCAAAAACCAAGTTCTATCATTTTGGGGGGAAAAGTCTATTACCCATAAATTTGAAGTCTAATACCATCAAAAAGGGATTGGATATGAACAAGGTTAGAAATCTAAGGCTAATACTCATTTAAAATGGGGCTCGTCGAGTCAGGACCAATTTGTCCGAAAATCCAAGGCTAACACCCACTCCAAAAACCAAGTTCAATCATTTTTGGGGGAAAAGTCTATTACCCATAAATATGAAGTCTAATACCAACTAAAAGGTATTGGATATGAACAAGGTTAGAAATATAAGGCTAATACTCATTTAAAATGGGGCTCGTCGAGTGAGGACCAATTTGTCCGAAAATCCAAGGCTAACACCCCCTCCAAAAACAAAGTTCAATCATTTTTGGGGGAAAAGTCTATTACCCATAAATATGAAGTCTAATACCAACTAAAAAGGTATTGGATATGAACAAGGTTAGAAATATAAGGCTAATACTCATTTAAAATGGGGCTCGTCGAGTCGGGAACAATTTGTCCGAAAATCCAAGGCTAACACCCCCTCCAAAAACCAAGTTCTATCATTTTGAGGGGGAAAAGTCTATTACCCATAAATATGAAGTCTAATACCAACTAAAAGGTATTGGATATGAACAAGGTTAGAAATATAAGGCTAATACTCATTTAAAATGGGGCTCGTCGAGTCGAGAACAATTTGTCCGAAAATCCAAGGCTAACACCCCCTCCAAAAACCAAGTTCTATCATTTTGAGGGGGAAAAGTCTATTACCCATAAATTTGAAGTCTAATACCAACAAAAAGGGATTGGATATGAACAAGGTCAGAAATGTAAGGCTAATACTCATTTAAAATGGGGCTCGTCGAGTCAGGAACAATTTGTCCGAAAATCCAAGGCTAACACCCCCTCCAAAAACCAAGTTCTATCATTTTGAGGGGAAAAGTCTATTACCCATAAATTTGAAGTCTAATACCAACAAAAAGGGATTGGATATGAACAAGGTTATAAATGTAAGGCTAATACTCATTTGAAATGGGGCTCGTGAGTCAGGACCAATTTGTCCGAAAATCCAAGGCTAACACCCCCTCCAAAAACCAAGTTCTATCATTTTCGGGTGAAAAGTCTATTACCCATAAATTTGAAGTCTAATACCAAAAAAAAGGGATTGGATATGAACAAGGTTAGAAATCTAAGGCTGATACTCATTTAAAATGAGGCTCGTCAAGTCAGGACCAATTTGTCTGAAAATCCAAGGCTAACACCCCCTCCAAAAACCATGTTCTATCATTTTGGGGGAAAAAGTCTTTTACCCATTAATTTGAAGTCTAATACCAACTAAAAGGTATTGGATAAGAACAAGATTAGAAATCTAAGGCTAATACTGATTTAAAATGGTGCTCGTGAAGTCAGGACCAATTTGTCCGAAAATCCAAGGCTAACACCCCCTCCAAAAACCAAGTTCTATCATTTTAAGGGGAAAAGTCTATTACCCATAAATTTGAAGTCTAATATCAACAAAAAGGGATTGGATATGAACAAGGTTAGGAATCTAAGGCTAATACTCATTTAAAATGGGGCTCGTGGAGTGAGGACCAATTTGTCCGAAAATCCAAGGCTAACACCCCCTCCAAAAACCAAGTTCAATCATTTTTGGGGGAAAAGTCTATTACCCATAAATTTGAAGTCTAATACCATCAAAAAGGGATTTTATATGAACAAGGTTAGAAATCTAAGGCTAATACTCATTTAAAATGGGGCTCGTCGAGTCAGGAACAATTTGTCCGAAAATCCAAGGCTAACACCCCCTCCAAAAACCAAGTTCTATCATTTTGAGGGGAAAAGTCTATTACCCATAAATTTGAAGTCTAATACCAACAAAAAGGGATTGGATATGAACAAGGTTAGAAATGTAAGGCTAATACTCATTTGAAATGGGGCTCGTGAGTCAGGACCAATTTGTCCGAAAATCCAAGGCTAACAGCCCCTCAAAAACCAAGTTCAATCATTTTCGGGTGAAAAGTCTATTACCCATAAATTTGAAGTCTAATACCCAAAAAAAGGGATTGGATATGAACAAGGTTAGAAATCTAAGGCTAATACTCATTTAAAATGGGGCTCGTCAAGTCAGGACCAATTTGTCTGAAAATCCAAGGCTAACACCCCCTCCAAAAACCAAGTTCTATCATTTTGGGGGCAAAGTCTATTACCCATAAATTTGAAGTCTAATACGAACAAAAAGGGATTGGATATGAACAAGGTTAGAAATCTAAGGCTAATACTCATTTAAAATGGGGCTTGTGAAGTCAGGACCAATTTGTCCGAAAATCCAAGGCTAACAACCCCTCCGAAAAACCAAGTTCAATCATGTTTGGGGGGAAAAGTCTATTACCCATAAATTTGAAGTCTAATACCAACTAAAAGGGATTGGATATGAACAAGGTTAGAAATCTAAGGCTAATACTCATTTAAAATGGGGCTCGTCGAGTGAGGACCAATTTGTCCGAAAATCCAAGGCTAACACCCTCCAAAAACCAAGTTCAATCATTTTTTTAGGGGGAAAAGTCTATTACCCATAAATATGAAGTCTAATACCAACTAAAAGGTATTGGATATGAACAAGGTTAGAAATATAAGGCTAATACTCATTTAAAATGGGGCTCGTCGAGTCAGGAACAATTTGTCCGAAAATCCAAGGCTAACACCCCCTCCAAAAACCAAGTTCTATCATTTTGAGGGGAAAAGTCTATTACCCAAAAATTTGGAAGTCTAATACCAACAAAAAGGGATTGGATATGAACAAGGTTATAAATTTAAGGCTAATACTCATTTGAAATGGGGCTCGTGAGTCAGGACCAATTTGTCCGAAAATCCAAGGCTAACACCCCTCCAAAAACCAAGTTCTATCATTTTCGGGTGAAAAGTCTCTTACCCATAAATTTGAAGTCTAATACCAAAAAAAAGGGATTGGATATGAACAAGGTTAGAAATCTAAGGCTAATACTCATTTAAAATGGGGCTCGTCAAGTCAGGACCAATTTGTCTGAAAATCCAAGGCTAACACCCCCTCCAAAAACCATGTTCTATCATTTTGGGGGAAAAAGTCTTTTACCCATTAATTTGAAGTCTAATACCAACTAAAAGGTATTGGATAAGAACAAGATTAGAAATCTAAGGCTAATACTGATTTAAAATGGTGCTCGTGAAGTCGGGGACCAATTTGTCCGAAAAATCCAAGGCTAACACCCCTCCAAAAACCAAGTTCTATCATTTTAAGGGGAAAAGTCTATTACCCATAAATTTGAAGTCTAATATCAACAAAAAGGGATTGGATATGAACAAGGTTAGGAATCTAAGGCTAATACTCATTTAAAATGGGGCTCGTGGAGTGAGGACCAATTTGTCCGAAAATCCAAGGCTAACACCCCCTCCAAAAACCAAGTTCAATCATTTTTGGGGGGGAAAAGTCTATTACCCATAAATTTGAAGTCTAATACCATCAAAAAGGGATTTTATATGAACAAGGTTAGAAATCTAAGGCTAATACTCATTTAAAATGGGGCTCGTCGAGTCAGGAACAATTTGTCCGAAAATCCAAGGCTAACACCCCTCCAAAAACCAAGTTCTATCATTTTGAGGGGAAAAGTCTATTACCCATAAATTTGAAGTCTAATACCAACAAAAAGGGATTGGATATGAACAAGGTTAGAAATGTAAGGCTAATACTCATTTGAAATGGGGCTCGTGAGTCAGGACCAATTTGTCCGAAAATCCAAGGCTAACAGCCCCTCAAAAACCAAGTTCAATCATTTTCGGGTGAAAAGTCTATTACCCATAAATTTGAAGTCTAATACCCAAAAAAAGGGATTGGATATGAACAAGGTTAGAAATCTAAGGCTAATACTCATTTAAAATGGGGCTCGTCAAGTCAGGACCAATTTGTCTGAAAATCCAAGGCTAACACCCCCTCCAAAAACCAAGTTCTATCATTTTGGGGGCAAAGTCTATTACCCATAAATTTGAAGTCTAATACGAACAAAAAGGGATTGGATATGAACAAGGTTAGAAATCTAAGGCTAATACTCATGTAAAATGGGGCTTGTGAAGTCGGGACCAATTTGTCCGAAAATCCAAGGCTAACAACCCCTCCCGAAAACCAAGTTCAATCATGTTTGGGGGGAAAAAGTCTATTACCCATAAATTTGAAGTCTAATACCAACTAAAAGGGATTGGATATGAACAAGGTTAGAAATCTAAGGCTAATACTCATTTAAAATGGGGCTCGTCGAGTGAGGACCAATTTGTCCGAAAAATCCAAGGCTAACACCCCCTCCAAAAACCAAGTTCAATCATTTTTTTAGGGGAAAAAGTCTATTACCCATAAATATGAAGTCTAATACCAACTAAAAGGTATTGGATATGAACAAGGTTAGAAATATAAGGCTAATACTCATTTAAAATGGGGCTCGTCGAGTCAGGAACAATTTGTCCGAAAATCCAAGGCTAACACCCCCTCCAAAAACCAAGTTCTATCATTTTGAGGGGAAAAGTCTATTACCCATAAATTTGAAGTCTAATACCAACAAAAAGGGATTGGATATGAACAAGGTTAGAAATGTAAGGCTAATACTCATTTAAAATAGGGCTCGTTGAGTCAGGAACAATTTGTCCGAAAATCCAAGGCTAACACCCCCTCCAAAAACCAAGTTCTATCATTTTGAGGGGAAAAGTCTATTACCCATAAATTTGAAGTCTAATACCAACAAAAAGGGATTGGATATGAACAAGGTTATAAATGTAAGGCTAATACTCATTTGAAATGGGGCTCGTGAGTCAGGACCAATTTGTCCGAAAATCCAAGGCTAACACCCCCTCCAAAAACCAAGTTCTATCATTTTCGGGTGAAAAGTCTATTACCCTTAAATTTGAAGTCTAATACCAAAAAAAATGGATTGGATATGAACAAGGTTAGAAATCTAAGGCTAATACTCATTTAAAATGGGGATCGTCAAGTCAGGACCAATTTGTCTGAAAATCCAAGGCTAACACCCCCTCCAAAAACCAAGTTCTATCATTTTGGGGGGAAAAGTCTATTACCCATAAATTTGAAGTCTAATACCATCAAAAAGGGATTGGATATGAACAAGGTTATAAATCTAAGGCTAATACTCATTTAAAATGGGGCTCGTCGAGTCAGGACCAATTTGTCCGAAAATCCAAGGCTAACACCCCCTCCAAAAACCAAGTTCTATCATTTTGGGGGGAAAAGTCTATTACCCATAAATTTGAAGTCTAATATCAACAAAACGGGATTGGATATGAACAAGGTTACAAATCTAAGGCTAATACTCATTTAAAATGGGGCTCGTGGAGTGAGGACCAATTTGTCCGAAAATCCAAGGCTAACACCCCCTCCAAAAACCAAGTTCAATCATTTTTGGGGGAAAAGTCTATTACCCATAAATTTGAAGTCTAATACCAACTAAAAGGTATTGAATATGAACAAGGTTAGAAATCTAAGCCTAAAACTCATTTAAAATGGGGTTCGTCGAGTCAGGAACAATTTGTCCGAAAATCCAAGGCTAACACCCCCTCCAAAAACCAAGTTCTATCATTTTGGGGGGGAAAGTCTATTACCCATAAATTTGAAGTCTAATACCAACTAAAAGGGCTTGGATATGAACAAGGTTAGAAATATAAGGCTAATACTCATTTAAAATGGGGTTCGTGAAGTCAGGACCAATTTGTCCGAAAATCCAAGGCTAACACCCCCTCCAATAACCAAGTTCTATCATTTTGTGGGGAATAGTCTATTACCCATAAATTTGAAGTCTAATACCAACTAAAAGGGCTTGGATATGAACAAGGTTATAAATATAAGGCTAATACTCATTTAATATGGGGCTCGTGAAGTCAGGACCAATTTGTCCGAAAATCCAAGGCTAACACCCCCTCCAAAAACCAAGTTCTATCATTTTGGGGGGAAAAGTCTATTACCCATAAATTTGAAGTCTAATATCAACAAAAAGGGATTGGATATGAACAAGGTTACAAATCTAAGGCTAATACTCATTTAAAATGGGGCTCGTGGAGTGAGGACCAATTTGTCCGAAAATCCAAGGCTAACACCCCCTCCAATAACCAAGTTCTATCATTTTCGGGTGAAAAGTCTATTACCCATAAATTTGAAGTCTAATACCAAAAAAAAGAGTTTGGATATGAACAAGGTTAGAAATTTAAGGCTAATACTCATTCAAAATGGGGCTAGTCGAGTCAGGACCAATTTGTCCGAAAATCCAAGGCTAACACCCCCTCCAAAAACCAAGTTCTATCATTTTGGGGGAAAAAGTCTTTTACCCATTAATTTGAAGTGTAATACCAACTAAAAGGTATTGGATAAAACAAGGTTAGAAATCTAAGGCTAATACTCATTTAAAATGGTGCTCGTGAAGTCAGGACCAATTTGTTCGAAAATCCAAGGCTAACACCCCCTCCAAAAACCAAGATCTATCATTTTGGGGGGAAAAGTCTATTACCCATAAATTTGAAGTCTAATATCAACAAAAAGGGATTGGATATGAACAAGGTTACAAATCTAAGGCTAATACTCATTTAAAATGGGGCTCGTCGAGTGAGGACCAATTGGTCCGAAAATCCAAGGCTAACACCCCCTCCAAAAACCAAATTCAATCATTTTTGGGGGAAAAGTCTATTACCCATAAATTTCAAGTCTAAAACCATCAAAAAGGGATTGGATATGAAAAAGGTTAGAAATTTAAGGCTAATACTCATTCAAAATGGGGCTAGTCGAGTCAGGACCAATTTGTCCGAAAATCCAAGGCTAACACCCCCTCCAATAACCAAGTTCTATCATTTTGGGGGGAATAGTCTATTACCCATAAATTTGAAGTCTAATACCAACTAAAAGGGCTTGGATATGAACAAGGTTATAAATATAAGGCTAATACTCATTTAATATGGGGCTCGTGAAGTCAGGACCAATTTGTCCGAAAATCCAAGGCTAACACCCCCTCCAAAAACCAAGTTCTATCATTTTGGGGGGAAAAGTCTATTACCCATAAATTTGAAGTCTAATATCAACAAAAAGGGATTGGATATGAACAAGGTTACAAATCTAAGGCTAATACTCATTTAAAATGGGGCTCGTGGAGTGAGGACCAATTTGTCCGAAAATCCAAGGCTAACACCCCCTCCAAAAACCAAGTTCAAACATTTTTGGGGGAAAAGTCTATTACCCATAAATTTGAAGTCTAATACCAACTAAAAGGTATTGAATATGAACAAGGTTAGAAATCTAAGCCTAAAACTCATTTAAAATGGGGTTCGTCGAGTCAGGAACAATTTGTCCGAAAATCCAAGGCTAACACCCCCTCCAAAAACCAAGTTCTATCATTTTGGGGGGGAAAGTCTATTACCCATAAATTTGAAGTCTAATACCAACTAAAAGGGCTTGGATATGAACAAGGTTAGAAATATAAGGCTAATACTCATTTAAAATGGGGTTCGTGAAGTCAGGACCAATTTGTCCGAAAATCCAAGGCTAACACCCCCTCCAATAACCAAGTTCTATCATTTTGTGGGGAATAGTCTATTACCCATAAATTTGAAGTCTAATACCAACTAAAAGGGCTTGGATATGAACAAGGTTATAAATATAAGGCTAATACTCATTTAATATGGGGCTCGTGAAGTCAGGACCAATTTGTCCGAAAATCCAAGGCTAACACCCCCTCCAAAAACCAAGTTCTATCATTTTGGGGGGAAAAGTCTATTACCCATAAATTTGAAGTCTAATATCAACAAAAAGGGATTGGATATGAACAAGGTTACAAATCTAAGGCTAATACTCATTTAAAATGGGGCTCGTGGAGTGAGGACCAATTTGTCCGAAAATCCAAGGCTAACACCCCCTCCAATAACCAAGTTCTATCATTTTCGGGTGAAAAGTCTATTACCCATAAATTTGAAGTCTAATACCAAAAAAAAGAGTTTGGATATGAACAAGGTTAGAAATTTAAGGCTAATACTCATTCAAAATGGGTCTAGTCGAGTCAGGACCAATTTGTCCGAAAATCCAAGGCTAACACCCCCTCAAAAAACCAAGTTCTATCATTTTGGGGGAAAAAGTCTTTTACCCATTAATTTGAAGTCTAATACCAACTAAAAGGTATTGGATAAAACAAGGTTAGAAATCTAAGGCTAATACTCATTTAAAATGGTGCTCGTGAAGTCAGGACCAATTTGTTCGAAAATCCAAGGCTAACACCCCCTCCAAAAACCAAGATCTATCATTTTGGGGGGAAAAGTCTATTACCCATAAATTTCAAGTCTAATACCATCAAAAAGGGATTGGATATGAAAAAGGTTAGAAATTTAAGGCTAATACTCATTCAAAATGGGGCTAGTCGAGTCAGGACCAATTTGTCCGAAAATCCAACTCTAACACCCCCTCCAATAACCAAGTTCTATCATTTTGGGGGGAATAGTCTATTACCCATAAATTTGAAGTCTAATACCAACTAAAAGGGCTTGGATATGAACAAGGTTATAAATATAAGTCTAATACTCATTTAATATGGGGCTCGTGAAGTCAGGACCAATTTGTCCGAAAATCCAAGGCTAACACCCCCCCTCAAAAACCAAGTTCTATCATTTTGGGGGGAAAAGTCTATTACCCATAAATTTGAAGTCTAATACCAACAAAAAGGGATTGGATATGAACAAGGTTAGAAATCTAAGGCTAATACTCATTTAAAATGGGGCTCGTGAAGTCAGGACCAATTTGTCCGAAAATCCAAGGCTAACACCCCCTCAAAAAACCAAGTTCAATCATGTTTGGGGGGAAAGTCTATTACCCATAAATTTGAAGTCTAATACCAAATAAAAGGGATTGGATATGAACAAGGTTACAAATCTAAGGCTAATACTCATTTAAAATGGGGCTCGTTGAGTGAGGACCAATTTGTCCGAAAATCCAAGGCTAACACCCCCTCCAAAAACCAAGTTCAATCATTTTTGGGGGAAAAGTCTATTACCCATAAATTTGAAGTCTAATACCAACTAAAAGGTATTAAATATTAACAAGGTTAGAAATCTAAGGCTAAAACTCATTTTAAATGGGGTTCGTCGAGTCAGGAACAATTTGTCCGAAAATCCAAGGCTAACACCCCCTCCAAAAACCAAGTTCTATCATTTTGGGGGGGAAAGTCTATTACCCATAAATTTGGGTCTAATACCAACTAAAAGGGATTGGATATGAACAAGGTTATAAATGTAAGGCTAATACTCATTTGAAATGGGGCTCGTAAGTCAGGACCAATTTGTCCGAAAATCCAAGGCTAACACCCCCCCAAAAACCAAGTTCTATCATTTTGGGGGGAAAAGTCTATTACCCATAAATTTGAAGTCTAATACCATCAAAAAGGGATTGGATATGAACAAGGTTAGAAATATAAGGCTAATACTCATTTAAAATGGGGCTCGTCGAGTCAGGACCAATTTGTCCGAAAATCCAAGGCTAATACCCCCCCTCAAAAACCAAGTTCTATCATTTTGGGGGGAAAAGTCTATTACCCATAAATTTGAAGTCTAATACCAACAAAAAGGGATTGGATATGAACAAGGTTAGAAATCTAAGGCTAATACTCATTTAAAATGGGGCTCGTGAAGTCAGGACCAATTTGTCCGAAAATCCAAGGCCAACACCCCCTCAAAAAACCAAGTTCAATCATGTTTGGGGGGAAAGTCTATTACCCATAAATTTGAAGTCTAATACCAAATAAAAGGGATTGGATATGAACAAGGTTACAAATCTAAGGCTAATACTCATTTAAAATGGGGCTCGTCGAGTGAGGACCAATTTGTGCAAAAATCCAAGGCTAACTCCCCCTCCAAAAACCAAGTTCAATCATTTTTGGGGGAAAAGTCTATTACCCATAAATTTGAAGTCTAATACCAACTAAAAGGTATTGAATATGAACAAGGTTAGAAATCTAAGGCTAAAACTCATTTAAAATGGGGTTCGTCGAGTCAGGAACAATTTGTCCGAAAATCCAAGGCTAACACCCCCTCCAAAAACCAAGTTCTATCATTTTGGGGGGGAAAGTCTATTACCCATAAATTTGAAGTCTAATACCAACTAAAAGGGATTGGATATGAACAAGGTTATAAATGTAAGGCTAATACTCATTTGAAATGGGGCTTGTGAGTCAGGACCAATTTGTCCGAAAATCCAAGGCTAACACCCCCTCCAAAAACCAAGTTCTATCATTTTCGGGTGAAAAGTCTATTACCCATAAATTTGAAGTCTAATACCAAAAAAAAGGGATTGGATATGAACTAGGTTAGAAATGTAAGGCTAATACTCATTTAAAATGGGGTTCGTCAAGTCAGGACCAATTTGTCTGAAAATCCAAGGCTAACACGCCCTCCAAAAACCAAGTTCTATCATTTTGGGGGAAAAAGTCTTTTACCCATTAATTTGAAGTCTAATACCAACTAAAAGGTATTGGATAAGAACAAGGTTAGAAATCTAAGGCTAATACTCATTTAAAATGGTGCTCGTGAAGTCAGGACCAATTTGTCCGAAAATCCAAGGCTAACACCCCCTCCAAAAACCAAGTTCTATCATTTTGGGGGGAAAAGTCTATTACCCATAAATTTGAAGTCTAATATCAACAAAAAGGGATTGGATATGAACAAGGTTACAAATCTAAGGCTAAAACTCATTTAAAATGGGGCTCGTCGAGTGAGGACCAATTTGTCCGAAAATCCAAGGCTAACACCCCTCCAAAAACCAAGTTCAATCATTTTTGGGGGAAAAGTCTATTACCCATAAATTTGAAGTCTAATACCAACTAAAAGGTATTGAATATGAACAAGGTTAGAAATCTAAGGCTAAAACTCATTTAAAATGGGGTTCGTCGAGTCAGGAACAATTTGTCCGAAAATCCAAGGCTAACACCCCCTCCAAAAACCAAGTTCTATCATTTTGGGGGGGAAAGTCTATTACCCATAAATTTGAAGTCTAATACCAACTAAAAGGGCTTGGATATGAACAAGGTTAGAAATATAAGGCTAATACTCATTTAAAATGGGGTTTGTGAAGTCAGGACCAATTTGTCCGAAAATCCAAGGCTAACACCCCCCCAAAAACCAAGTTCTATCATTTTGGGGGGAAAAGTCTATTACCCATAAATTTGAAGTCTAATACCATCAAAAAGGGATTGGATATGAACAAGGTTAGAAATTTAAGGCTAATACTCATTTAAAAATGGGGGCTCGTCGAGTCAGGACCAATTTGTCCGAAAATCCAAGGCTAACACCCCCTCCAAAAACCAAGTTCTATCATTTTGGGGGGAAAAGTCTATTACCCATAAATTTGAAGTCTAATACCAACAAAAAGGGATTGGATATGAACAAGGTTAGAAATCTAAGGCTAACACTCATTTAAAATGGGGCTCGTGAAGTTAGGACCAATTTGTCCAAAAATCCAAGGCTAACAACCCCTCCAAAAACCAAGTTCAATCATGTTTGGTGGAAAAGTCTATTACCCATAAATTTGAAGTCTAATACCAACAAAAAGGGATTGGATATGAACAAGTTATAAATGTAAGGCTAATACTCATTTGAAATGGGGGCTCGTGAGTCGGGACCAATTTGTCCGAAAATCCAAGGCTAACAACCCCTCCAAAAAACCAAGTTCTATCATTTTCGGGTGAAAAGTCTATTACCCATAAATTTGAAGTCTAATACCAAAAAAAAGGGATTGGATATGAACAAGGTTAGAAATCTAAGGCTAATACTCATCTAAAATGGGGCTCGTCAAGTCGAGACCAATTTGTCTCGAAAATCCAAGGCTAACACCCCTCCAAAAACCAAGTTCTATCATTTTGAGGGGAAAAGTCTATTACCCATAAATTTGAAGTCTAATACCAACAAAAAGGGATTGGATATGAACAAGGTTAGAAATGTAAGGCTAATACTCATTTAAAATGGGGCTCGTCGAGTCGGGGAACAATTTGTCCGAAAATCCAAGGCTAACACCCCCTCCAAAAACCAAGTTCTATCATTTTGAGGGGAAACGTCTATTACCCATAAATTTGAAGTCTAATACCAACAAAAAGGGATTGGATATGAACAAGGTTATAAATGTAAGGCTAATACTAATTTGAAATGGGGCTCGTGAGTCAGGACCAATTTGTCCGAAAATCCAAGGCTAACACCCCCTCCAAAAACCAAGTTCTATCATTTTCGGGTGAAAAGTCTATTACCCATAAATTTGAAGTCTAATACCAAAAAAAAGGGATTGGATATGAACAAGGTTATAAATCTAAGGCTAATACTCATTTAAAATGGGGCTCGTCAAGTCAGGACCAATTTGTCTGAAAATCCAAGGCTAACACCCCCTCCAAAAACCAAGTTCTATCATTTTGGGGGAAAAAGTCTTTTACCCATTAATTTCAAGTCTAATACCAACTAAAAGGTATTGGATAAGAACAAGGTTAGAAATCTAAGGCTAATACTCATTTAAAATGGTGCTCGTGAAGTCAGGACCAATTTGTTCGAAAATCCAAGCCTAACACCCCCTCCAAAATCGAAGTTCAATTATGTTTGGGGGAAAAGTCTATTACCCATAAATTTGAAGTCTAATACCAACTAAAAGGGATTGGATATGAACAAGGTTAGAAATCTAAGGCTAATACTCATTTAAATGGGGCTCGTCGAATAAGGATCAATTTGTCCGAAAGTCCAAGGCTAACACCCCCTCCAAAAACCAAGTTCTATCATTTTTGGGGGAAAAGTCTATTACCCATAAATTTGAAGTCTAATACCAACTAAAAGGTATTGGATATGAACAAGGTTAGAAATATAAGGCTAATACTCATTTAAAATGGGGCTCGTCGAGTCAGGACCAATTTGTCCGAAAATCCAAGGCTAACACCCCCTCCAAAAACCAAGTTCAATCTTTTTTGGGGGAAAAGTCTATTACCCATAAATTTGAAGTCTAATACTAACTAAAAGGGATTGCATATGAACAAGGTTATAAATCTAAGGCTAATACTCATTTAAAATGGGGCTCGTCGAGTCAGGAATAATTTGTCCGAAAATCCAAGGCTAACACCCCCTCCAAAAACCAAGTTCTATCATTTTGGCGGGAAAAGTCTATTACCCATAAATTTGAAGTCTAATACCAACTAAAAGGGCTTGTATATGAACAAGGTTAGAAATATAAGGCTAATATTCATTTAAAATGGGGCTCGTGAAGTCAGGACCAATTTGTCCGAAAATCCAAGGCTAACACACCCCCTAAAAACCAAGTTCTATCATTTTGGAGGGAATAGTCTATTACCCATAAATTTGAAGTCTAATACCAACAAAAAGGGATTGGATATGAACAAGGTTAGAAATCTAAGGCTAATACTCATTTAAAATGGGGCTCATCAAGTCAGGACCAATTTGTCTGAAAATCCAAGGCTAACACCCCCTAAGAAAACCAAGTTCTATCATTTTGGGGGAAAAAGTCTTTTACCCATTAATTTGAAGTCTAATACCAACTAAAAGGTATTGGATAAGAACAAGGTTAGAAATATATGACTAATACTCATTTAAAATGGTGCTCATGAAGTCAGGACCAATTTGTCCGAAAATCCAAGGCTAACACCCCCTCCAAAAACCGAGTTCTATCATTTTTAGGGGGAAAAGTCTATTACCCATAAATTTGAAGTCTAATACCAACAAAAAGGGATTGGATATGAACAATGTTAGAAATCTAAGGCTAATACTCATTTAAAATGGGGCTCGTGAAGTCAGGACCAATTTGTCCGAAAATCCAAGGCTAACACCCCCCCCTCAAAAACCAAGTTCTATCATTTTGGGGGGAAAAGTCTATTACCCATAAATTTGAAGTCTAATACCAACAAAAAGGGATTGGATATGAACAAGGTTAGAAATCTAAGGCTAATAGTCATTTAAAATGGGGCTCGTGAAGTCAGGATCAATTTGTCCGAAAATCCAAGGCTAACACCCCCTCAAAAAACCAAGTTCAATCATGTTTGGGGGGAAAGTCTATTACCCATAAATTTGAAGTCTAATACCAACTAAAAGGGATTGGATATGAACAAGGTTACAAATCTAAGGCTAATACTCATTTAAAATGGGGCTCGTCGAGTCAGGACCAATTTGTCCGAAAATCCAAGGCAAACACCCCCTCCAAAAACCAAGTTCAATCATTTTTGGGGGAAAAGTCTATTACCCATAAATTTGAGGTCTAATACCAACTAAAAGGGATTGGATATGAACAAGGTTAGAAATATAAGTCTAATACTCATTTATAACGGGGCTCGTCGAGTCAGGACCAATTTGTCCGAAAATCCAAGGCTAACCCGCCCTCGAAAAATCAAGTTCTATCATTTTGGGGGGAAAAGTCTATTACCCATAAATTTGAAGTCTAATACCAACTAAAAGGGATTGGATATGAACAAGGTTAGAAATGTAAGGCTATTACTCATTTAAAATGGGGCTCGTCAAGTCAGGACCAATTTGTCTGAAAATCCAAGGCTAACACCCTCTCCAAAAACCAAGTTCTATCATTTTGGGGGAAAAAGTCTTTTACCCATTAATTTGAAGTCTAATACCAACAAAAAGGGCTTGGATATGATCAAGGTTAGAAATATAAGGCTAATACTCATTTAAAATGGGGTTTGTGAAGTCAGGACCAATTTGTCCGAAAATCCAAGGCTAACACCCCCCCAAAAACCAAGTTCTATCATTTTGGGGGGGAAAGTCTATTACCCATAAATTTGAAGTCTAATACCATCAAAAAGGGATTGGATATGAACAAGGTTAGAAATTTAAGGCTAATACTCATTTAAAATGGGGCTCGTCGAATAAGGATCAATTTGTCCGAAAGTCCAAGGCTAACACCCCCTCCAAAAACCAAGTTCTATCTTTTTTGGGGGAAAAGTCTATTACCCATAAATTTGAAGTCTAATACCAACTAAAAGGTATTGGATATGAACAAGGTTAGAAATCTAAGGCTAATACTCATTTAAAATGGGGCTCGTCGAGTCAGGACCAATTTGTCCGAAAATCCAAGGCTAACACCCCCTCCAAAAACCAAGTTCAATCTTTTTTGGGGGAAAAGTCTATTACCCATAAATTTGAAGTCTAATACTAACTAAAAGGGATTGCATATGAACAAGGTTATAAATCTAAGGCTAATACTCATTTAAAATGGGGCTCGTCGAGTCAGGAATAATTTGTCCGAAAATCCAAGGCTAACACCCCCTCCAAAAACCAAGTTCTATCATTTTGGCGGGAAAGGTCTATTACCCATAAATTTGAAGTCTAATACCAACTAAAAGGGCTTGTATATGAACAAGTTTAGAAATATAAGGCTAATACTCATTTAAAATGGGGCTCGTGAAGTCGGGACCAATTTGTCAGAAAATCCAAGGGTAACACACCCCCTAAAAAACCAAGTTCTATCATTTTGGAGGGAATAGTCTATTACCCATAAATTTGAAGTCTAATACCAACAAAAAGGGATTGGATATGAACAAGGTTAGAAATCTAAGGCTAATACTCATTTAAAATGGGGCTCATCAAGTCAAGACCAATTTGTCTGAAAATCCAAGGCTAACACCCCCTAAGAAAACCAAGTTCTATCATTTTGGGGGGAAAAAGTCTTTACCCATTAATTTGAAGTCTAATACCAACTAAAAGGTATTGGATAAGAACAAGGTTAGAAATATATGGCTAATACTCATTTAAAATGGTGCTCATGAAGTCAGGACCAATTTGTCCGAAAATCCAAGGCTAACACCCCCTCCAAAAACCGAGTTCTATCATTTTGGGGGGAAAAGTCTATTACCCATAAATTTTAAGTCTAATACCAAAAAAAAGGGATTGGATATGAACAAGGTTAGAAATCTAAGGCTAATACTCATTTAAAAATGGGGCTCGTCAAGTCGAGGGACCAATTTGTCACGAAAATCCAAGGCTAACACCCCTCCAAAAACCAAGTTCTATCATTTTGGGGGAAAAAGTCTTTTACCCATTAATTTCAAGTCTAATACCAACTAAAAGGTATTGGATAAGAACAAGGTTAGAAATCTAAGGCTAATACTCATTTAAAATGGTGCTCGTGAAGTCAGGACCAATTTGTCCGAAAATCCAAGGCTAACACCCCCTCCAAAAACCAAGTTCTATCATTTTGGGGGGGAAAAGTCTATTACCCATAAATTTGAAGTCTAAAATCAACAAAAAGGGATTGGATATGAACAAGGTTACAAATCTAAGGCTAATACTCATTTAAAATGGGGCTCGTCGAGTGAGGACCAATTTGTCCGAAAATCCAAGGCTAACACCCCCTCCAAAAACCAAGTTCAATCATTTTTGGGGGAAAAGTCTATTACCCATAAATTTGAAGTCTAATACCAACAAAAAGGGATTGGATATGAACAAGGTTAGAAATATAAGGCTAATACTCATTTAAAATGGGGCTCGTGAAGTCAGGACCAATTTTTCCAAAAATCCAAGGCTAACAACCCCTCCAAAAACCAAGTTCAATCATGTTTGGGGGAAAAGTCTATTACCCATAAATTTGAAGTCTAATACCAACTAAAAGGGATTGGATATGAACAAGGTTAGAAATATAAGGCTAATACTCTTTTAAAATGGGGCTCGTGAAGTCAAGACCAATTTATCCGAAAATCCAAGCCTAACAGCCCCTCCAAAAACCAAGTTCAATCATGTTTGGGAGAAAAGTCTATTACCCATAAATTTGAAGTCTAATACCAACTAAAAGGGATTGGATATGAACAAGGTTAGAAATCTAAGGCTAATACTCATTTAAAATGGGGCTCGTCGAGTCAGGACCAATTTGTCCGAAAATCCAAGGCTAACACCCCCTCCAAAAACCAAGTTCAATCTTTTTTGGGGGAAAAGTCTATTACCCATAAATTTGAAGTCTAATACTAACTAAAAGGGATTGCATATGAACAAGGTTATAAATCTAAGGCTAATACTCATTTAAAATGGGGCTCGTCGAGTCAGGAATAATTTGTCCGAAAATCCAAGGCTAACACCCCCTCCAAAAACCAAGTTCTATCATTTTGGCGGGAAAGGTCTATTACCCATAAATTTGAAGTCTAATACCAACTAAAAGGGCTTGTATATGAACAAGTTTAGAAATATAAGGCTAATACTCATTTAAAATGGAGCTCGTGAAGTCAGGACCAATTTGTCCGAAAATCCAAGGGTAACACACCCCCCTAAAAACCAAGTTCTATCATTTTTGGAGGGAATAGTCTATTACCCATAAATTTGAAGTCTAATACCAACAAAAAGGGATTGGATATGAACAAGGTTAGAAATCTAAGGCTAATACTCATTTAAAATGGGGCTCATCAAGTCAGGACCAATTTGTCTGAAAATCCAAGGCTAACACCCCCTAAGAAAACCAAGTTCTATCATTTTGGGGGAAAAAGTCTTTTACCCATTAATTTGAAGTCTAATACCAACTAAAAGGTATTGGATAAGAACAAGGTTAGAAATATATGGCTAATACTCATTTAAAATGGTGCTCATGAAGTCAGGACCAATTTGTCCGAAAATCCAAGGCTAACACCCCCTCCAAAAACCAAGTTCAATCTTTTTTGGGGGAAAAGTCTATTACCCATAAATTTGAAGTCTAATACTAACTAAAAGGGATTGCATATGAACAAGGTTATAAATCTAAGGCTAATACTCATTTAAAATGGGGGCTCGTCGAGTCGGGAATAATTTGTCCAGAAAATCCAAGGCTAACACCCCCCTCCAAAAAACCAAGTTCTATCATTTTGGCGGGAAAGGTCTATTACCCATAAATTTGAAGTCTAATACCAACTAAAAGGGCTTGTATATGAACAAGTTTAGAAATATAAGGCTAATACTCATTTAAAATGGGGCTCGTGAAGTCAGGACCAATTTGTCCGAAAATCCAAGGGTAACACACCCCCTAAAAACCAAGTTCTATCATTTTGGAGGGAATAGTCTATTACCCATAAATTTGAAGTCTAATACCAACAAAAAGGGATTGGATATGAACAAGGTTAGAAATCTAAGGCTAATACTCATTTAAAATGGGGCTCATCAAGTCAAGACCAATTTGTCTGAAAATCCAAGGCTAACACCCCCTAAGAAAACCAAGTTCTATCATTTTGGGGGAAAAAGTCTTTTACCCATTAATTTGAAGTCTAATACCAACTAAAAGGTATTGGATAAGAACAAGGTTAGAAATATATGGCTAATACTCATTTAAAATGGTGCTCATGAAGTCAGGACCAATTTGTCCGAAAATCCAAGGCTAACACCCCCTCCAAAAACCGAGTTCTATCATTTTGGGGGGAAAAGTCTATTACCCATAAATTTTAAGTCTAATACCAAAAAAAAGGGATTGGATATGAACAAGGTTAGAAATCTAAGGCTAATACTCATTTAAAATGGGGCTCGTCAAGTCAGGACCAATTTGTCTGAAAATCCAAGGCTAACACCCCCTCCAAAAACCAAGTTCTATCATTTTGGGGGAAAAAGTCTTTTACCCATTAATTTCAAGTCTAATACCAACTAAAAGGTATTGGATAAGAACAAGGTTAGAAATCTAAGGCTAATACTCATTTAAAATGGTGCTCGTGAAGTCAGGACCAATTTGTCCGAAAATCCAAGGCTAACACCCCCTCCAAAAACCAAGTTCTATCATTTTGGGGGGAAAAGTCTATTACCCATAAATTTGAAGTCTAAAATCAACAAAAAGGGATTGGATATGAACAAGGTTACAAATCTAAGGCTAATACTCATTTAAAATGGGGCTCGTCGAGTGAGGACCAATTTGTCCGAAAATCCAAGGCTAACACCCCCTCCAAAAACCAAGTTCAATCATTTTTGGGGGAAAAGTCTATTACCCATAAATTTGAAGTCTAATACCAACAAAAAGGGATTGGATATGAACAAGGTTAGAAATATAAGGCTAATACTCATTTAAAATGGGGCTCGTGAAGTCAGGACCAATTTTTCCAAAAATCCAAGGCTAACAACCCCTCCAAAAACCAAGTTCAATCATGTTTGGGGGAAAAAGTCTATTACCCATAAATTTGAAGTCTAATACCAACTAAAAGGGATTGGATATGAACAAGGTTAGAAATATAAGGCTAATACTCTTTTAAAAATGGGGCTCGTGAAGTCAAGACCAATTTATCAGAAAATCCAAGCCTAACGACCCCCTCCAAAAACCAAGTTCAATCATGTTTGGGGAGAAAAGTCTATTACCCATAAATTTGAAGTCTAATACCAACTAAAAGGGATTGGATATGAACAAGGTTAGAAATCTAAGGCTAATACTCATTTAAAAATGGGGCTCGTCGAGTCGGGGACCAATTTGTCCGAAAATCCAAGGCTAACACCCCCTCCAAAAACCAAGTTCAATCTTTTTTGGGGGAAAAGTCTATTACCCATAAATTTGAAGTCTAATACTAACTAAAAGGGATTGCATATGAACAAGGTTATAAATCTAAGGCTAATACTCATTTAAAATGGGGCTCGTCGAGTCAGGAATAATTTGTCCGAAAATCCAAGGCTAACACCCCCTCCAAAAACCAAGTTCTATCATTTTGGCGGGAAAGGTCTATTACCCATAAATTTGAAGTCTAATACCAACTAAAAGGGCTTGTATATGAACAAGTTTAGAAATATAAGGCTAATACTCATTTAAAATGGAGCTCGTGAAGTCAGGACCAATTTGTCCGAAAATCCAAGGGTAACACACCCCCTAAAAACCAAGTTCTATCATTTTGGAGGGAATAGTCTATTACCCATAAATTTGAAGTCTAATACCAACAAAAAGGGATTGGATATGAACAAGGTTAGAAATCTAAGGCTAATACTCATTTAAAATGGGGCTCATCAAGTCAGGACCAATTTGTCTGAAAATCCAAGGCTAACACCCCCTAAGAAAACCAAGTTCTATCATTTTGGGGGAAAAAGTCTTTTACCCATTAATTTGAAGTCTAATACCAACTAAAAGGTATTGGATAAGAACAAGGTTAGAAATATATGGCTAATACTCATTTAAAATGGTGCTCATGAAGTCAGGACCAATTTGTCCGAAAATCCAAGGCTAACACCCCCTCCAAAAACCGAGTTCTATCATTTTGGGGGGAAAAGTCTATTACCCATAAATTTGAAGTCTAATACCAACAAAAAGGGATTGGATATGAACAAGGTTAGAAATCTAAGGCTAATACTCATTTAAAATGGGGCTCGTGAAGCCAGGACCAATTTGTCAGAAAATCCAAGGCTAACAACCCCTCCAAAAACCAAGTTCTATCATTTTGGGGGGGAAAAGTCTATTACCCATAAATTTGAAGTCTAATACCAACAAAAAGGTATTGGATAAGAACAAGGTTAGAAATCTAAGGCTAATACTCATTTAAAAATGGTGCTCGTGAAGTCGGGACCAATTTGTCCGAAAAATCCAAGGCTAACACCCCCTCCAAAAAACCAAGTTCTATCATTTGGGGGGGAAAAAGTCTATTACCCATAAATTTGAAGTCTAAAATCAACAAAAAGGGATTGGATATGAACAAGGTTACAAATCTAAGGCTAATACTCATTTAAAATGGGGCTCGTCGAGTGAGGACCAATTTGTCCGAAAATCCAAGGCTAACACCCCCTCCAAAAACCAAGTTCAATCATTTTTGGGGGAAAAGTCTATTACCCATAAATTTGAAGTCTAATACCAACTAAAAGGGATTGGATATGAACAAGGTTAGAAATCTAAGGCTAATACTCTTTTAAAATGGGGCTCGTGAAGTCAAGACCAATTTATCCGAAAATCCAAGCCTAACACCCCCTCCAAAAACCAAGTTCAATCATGTTTGGGGGAAAAGTCTATTACCCATAAATTTGAAATCTAATACCAACTAAAAGGGATTGGATATGAACAAGGTTAGAAATCTAAGGCTAATACTCATTTAAATGGGGGCTCGTCGAATAAGGATCAATTTGTCCCGAAAGTCCAACGCTAACACCCCCTCCAAAAACCAAGTTCTATCATTTTTGGGGGAAAAGTCTATTACCCATAAATTTGAAGTCTAATACCAACTAAAAGGTATTGGATATGAACAAGGTTAGAAATCTAAGGCTAATACTCATTTAAAATGGGGCTCGTCGAGTCAGGACCAATTTGTCCGAAAATCCAAGGCTAACACCCCCTCCAAAAACCAAGTTCAATCATTTTTGGGGGAAAAGTCTATTACCCATAAATTTGAAGTCTAATACCAACAAAAAGGGATTGGATATGAACAAGGTTAGAAATCTAAGGCTAATACTCATTTAAAATGGGGCTCGTGAAGTCAGGACCAATTTTTCCAAAAATCCAAGGCTAACAACCCCTCCAAAAACCAAGTTCAATCATGTTTGGGGGAAAAGTCTATTACCCATAAATTTTAAGTCTAATACCAACTAAAAGGGATTGGATATGAACAAGGTTAGAAATCTAAGGCTAATACTCTTTTAAAATGGGGCTCGTGAAGTCAAGACCAATTTATCCGAAAATCCAAGCCTAACGACCCCCTCCAAAAAACCAAGTTCAATCATGTTTGGGGGAAAAAGTCTATTACCCATAAATTTGAAGTCTAATACCAACTAAAAGGGATTGGATATGAACAAGGTTAGAAATCTAAGGCTAATACTCATTTAAATGGGGCTCGTCGAATAAGGATCAATTTGTCAGAAAGTCCAAGGCTAACACCCCCTCCAAAAAACCAAGTTCTATCATTTTTTGGGGGAAAAGTCTATTACCCATAAATTTGAAGTCTAATACCAACTAAAAGGTATTGGATATGAACAAGGTTAGAAATCTAAGGCTAATACTCATTTAAAATGGGGCTCGTCGAGTCGGGACCAATTTGTCCAGAAAATCCAAGGCTAACACCCCCTCCAAAAACCAAGTTCAATCTTTTTTGGGGGGAAAAGTCTATTACCCATAAATTTGAAGTCTAATACTAACTAAAAGGGATTGCATATGAACAAGGTTATAAATCTAAGGCTAATACTCATTTAAAATGGGGCTCGTCGAGTCAGGAATAATTTGTCCGAAAATCCAAGGCTAACACCCCCTCCAAAAACCAAGTTCTATCATTTTGGCGGGAAAGGTCTATTACCCATAAATTTGAAGTCTAATACCAACTAAAAGGGCTTGTATATGAACAAGTTTAGAAATATAAGGCTAATACTCATTTAAAATGGGGCTCGTGAAGTCAGGACCAATTTGTCCGAAAATCCAAGGGTAACACACCCCCTAAAAACCAAGTTCTATCATTTTGGAGGGAATAGTCTATTACCCATAAATTTGAAGTCTAATACCAACAAAAAGGGATTGGATATGAACAAGGTTAGAAATCTAAGGCTAATACTCATTTAAAATGGGGCTCATCAAGTCAGGACCAATTTGTCACGAAAATCCAAGGCTAACACCCCCTAAGAAAACCAAGTTCTATCATTTTGGGGGAAAAAGTCTTTTACCCATTAATTTGAAGTCTAATACCAACTAAAAGGTATTGGATAAGAACAAGGTTAGAAATATATGGCTAATACTCATTTAAAATGGTGCTCATGAAGTCAGGACCAATTTGTCCGAAAATCCAAGGCTAACACCCCCTCCAAAAACCGAGTTCTATCATTTTGGGGGGAAAAGTCTATTACCCATAAATTTGAAGTCTAATACCAACAAAAAGGGATTGGATATGAACAAGGTTAGAAATCTAAGGCTAATACTCATTTAAAATGGGGCTCGTGAAGCCAGGACCAATTTGTCCGAAAATCCAAGGCTAACAACCCCTCCAAAAACCAAGTTCTATCATTTTGGGGGGAAAAGTCTATTACCCATAAATTTGAAGTCTAATACCAACAAAAAGGTATTGGATAAGAACAAGGTTAGAAATCTAAGGCTAATACTCATTTAAAATGGTGCTCGTGAAGTCAGGACCAATTTGTCCGAAAATCCAAGGCTAACACCCCCTCCAAAAACCAAGTTCTATCATTTGGGGGGGAAAAGTCTATTACCCATAAATTTGAAGTCTAAAATCAACAAAAAGGGATTGGATATGAACAAGGTTACAAATCTAAGGCTAATACTCATTTAAAATGGGGCTCGTCGAGTGAGGACCAATTTGTCCGAAAATCCAAGGCTAACACCCCCTCCAAAAACCAAGTTCAATCATTTTTGGGGGAAAAGTCTATTACCCATAAATTTGAAGTCTAATACCAACAAAAAGGGATTGGATATGAACAAGGTTAGAAATCTAAGGCTAATACTCATTTAAAATGGGGCTCGTGAAGTCAGGACCAATTTTTCCAAAAATCCAAGGCTAACAACCCCTCCAAAAACCAAGTTCAATCATGTTTGGGGGAAAAAGTCTATTACCCATAAATTTGAAGTCTAATACCAACTAAAAGGGATTGGATATGAACAAGGTTAGAAATCTAAGGCTAATACTCTTTTAAAATGGGGCTCGTGAAGTCAAGACCAATTTATCCGAAAATCCAAGCCTAACACCCCCTCCAAAAACCAAGTTCAATCATGTTTGGGGGGAAAGTCTATTACCCATAAATTTGAAGTCTAATACCAACTAAAAGGGATTGGATATGAACAAGGTTAGAAATCTAAGGCTAATACTCATTTAAATGGGGCTCGTCGAATAAGGATCAATTTGTCCGAAAGTCCAAGGCTAACACCCCCTCCAAAAACCAAGTTCTATCATTTTTGGGGGAAAAGTCTATTACCCATAAATTTGAAGTCTAATACCAACTAAAAGGTATTGGATATGAACAAGGTTAGAAATCTAAGGCTAATACTCATTTAAAATGGGGCTCGTCGAGTCAGGACCAATTTGTCCGAAAATCCAAGGCTAACACCCCCTCCAAAAACCAAGTTCAATCTTTTTTGGGGGAAAAGTCTATTACCCATAAATTTGAAGTCTAATACTAACTAAAAGGGATTGCATATGAACAAGGTTATAAATCTAAGGCTAATACTCATTTAAAATGGGGCTCGTCGAGTCAGGAATAATTTGTCCGAAAATCCAAGGCTAACACCCCCTCCAAAAACCAAGTTCTATCATTTTGGCGGGAAAGGTCTATTACCCATAAATTTGAAGTCTAATACCAACTAAAAGGGCTTGTATATGAACAAGTTTAGAAATATAAGGCTAATACTCATTTAAAATGGGGCTCGTGAAGTCAGGACCAATTTGTCCGAAAATCCAAGGGTAACACACCCCCTAAAAACCAAGTTCTATCATTTTGGAGGGAATAGTCTATTACCCATAAATTTGAAGTCTAATACCAACAAAAAGGGATTGGATATGAAAAAGGTTAGAAATCTAAGGCTAATACTCATTTAAAATGGGGCTCATCAAGTCAGGACCAATTTGTCTGAAAATCCAAGGCTAACACCCCCTAAGAAAACCAAGTTCTATCATTTTGGGGGAAAAAGTCTTTTACCCATTAATTTGAAGTCTAATACCAACTAAAAGGTATTGGATAAGAACAAGGTTAGAAATATATGGCTAATACTCATTTAAAATGGTGCTCATGAAGTCAGGACCAATTTGTCCGAAAATCCAAGGCTAACACCCCCTCCAAAAACCGAGTTCTATCATTTTGGGGGGAAAAGTCTATTACCCATAAATTTGAAGTCTAATACCAACAAAAAGGGATTGGATATGAACAAGGTTAGAAATCTAAGGCTAATACTCATTTAAAATTGGGCTCGTGAAGCCAGGACCAATTTGTCCGAAAATCCAAGGCTAACAACCCCTCCAAAAACCAAGTTCTATCATTTTGGGGGGAAAAGTCTATTACCCATAAATTTGAAGTCTAATACCAACAAAAAGGTATTGGATATGAACAAGGTTAGAAATCTAAGGCTAATACTCATTTAAAATGGGGCTCGTGAAGTCAGGACCAATTTGTCCGAAAATCCAAGGCTAACACCCCCTCAAAAAACCAAGTTCAATCATGTTTGGAGGGAAAGTCTATTACCCATAAATTTGAAGTCTAATACCAACTAAAAGGGATTGGATATGAACAAGGTTACAAATCTAAGGCTAATACTCATTTAAAATGGGGCTCGTCGAGTCAGGAACAATTTGTCCGAAAATCCAAGGCTAACACCCCCTCCAAAATCCAAGTTCTATCATTTTGAGGGGAAAAGTCTATTACCCATAAATTTGAAGTCTAATACCAACAAAAAGGGATTGGATATGAACAAGGTTAGAAATGTAAGGCTAATGTTCATTTAAAATGGGGCTCGTCGAGTCAGGACCAATTTGTCCGAAAATCCAAGGCAAACACCCCCTCCAAAAACCAAGTTCAATCATTTTTGGGGGAAAAGTCTATTACCCATAAATTTGAGGTCTAATACCAACTAATAGGGATTGGATATGAACAAGGTTAGAAATATAAGTCTAATACTCATTTATAATGGGGCTCGTCGAGTCAGGACCAATTTGTCCGAAAATCAAAGGCTAACCCCCCCTCGAAAAATCAAGTTCTATCATTTTGGGGGGAAAAGTCTATTACCCATAAATTTGAAGTCTAATACCAACAAAAAGGGATTGCATATGAACAAGGTTAAAAATCTAAGGCTAATACTCATTTAAAATGGGGCTCGTGAAGTCAGGACCAATTTGTCCGAAAATCCAAGGCTAACACCCCCTCCAAAAACCAAGTTCTATCATTTTGGGGGAAAAAGTCTATTACCCATAAATTTGATGTTTAATACCATCTAAAAGGTATTGGATATGAAATAGGTTAGAAATCTAAGGCTAATACTCATTTAAAATGGGGCTCGTGACGTCAGGACCAATTTGTCCGAAAATCCAAGGCTAACACCCCCTCCAAAAACCAAGTTCTATCATTTTGGGGGGAAAAGTCTATTACCCATAAATTTGAAGTCTAATACCAACTAAAAGGGATTGGATATGAACAAGGTTAGAAATGTAAGGCTAATACTCATTTAAAATAGGGCTCGTGAAGTCAGGACCAATTTGTCCGAAAATCCAAGGCTAACACCCCCTCCAAAAACCAAGTTCTATCATTTTCGGGGAAAATGTCTATTACCCATAAATTTGAATTCTAATACCAACTAAAAGGGATTGCATATGAACAAGGTTAGAAATATAAGGCTAATACTCATTTAAAATGGGGCTCGTCGAGTCAGGACCAATTTGTCCATAAATCCAAGGCTAACACCCCCTCCAAAAACCAAGTTCTATCATTTTGGGGGGAAAAGTCTAATACCCATAAATTTGAATTCTAATACCAACAAAAAGGGATTCGATATGAACAAGGTGAGAAATTTAAGGCTAATACTCATTTAAAATGGGGCTAGTCGAGTCAGGACCAATTTGTCCGAAAATCCAAGGCTAACACCCCCTCCAAAAACCAAGTTCTATCATTTTGGGGGGAAAAGTCTATTACCCATAAATTTGAAGTTTAATACCAACTAAAAGGTATTGGATATGAAAAAGGTTTTAAATCTAAGGCTAATACTCATTTAAAATGGGGCTCGTGAAGTCAGGACCAATTTGTCCGAAAATCCAAGGCTAACACCCCCTCAAAAAACCAAGTTCAATCATGTTTGGAGGGAAAGTCTATTACCCATAAATTTGAAGTCTAATACCAACTAAAAGGGATTGGATATGAACAAGGTTACAAATCTAAGGCTAATACTCATTTAAAATG
This sequence comes from Salix suchowensis, assembly GCA_029030765.1. NCBI lineage: Eukaryota > Viridiplantae > Streptophyta > Magnoliopsida > Malpighiales > Salicaceae > Salix > Salix suchowensis. The sequence goes on along the minus strand of JAPFFH010000453.1, from coordinate 11,314 downwards.
GGGCTCGTCGAGTCAGGAACAATTTGTCCGAAAATCCAAGGCTAACACCCCCTCCAAAATCCAAGTTCTATCATTTTGAGGGGAAAAGTCTATTACCCATAAATTTGAAGTCTAATACCAACAAAAAGGGATTGGATATGAACAAGGTTAGAAATGTAAGGCTAATGTTCATTTAAAATGGGGCTCGTCGAGTCAGGACCAATTTGTCCGAAAATCCAAGGCAAACACCCCCTCCAAAAACCAAGTTCAATCATTTTTGGGGGAAAAGTCTATTACCCATAAATTTGAGGTCTAATACCAACTAATAGGGATTGGATATGAACAAGGTTAGAAATATAAGTCTAATACTCATTTATAATGGGGCTCGTCGAGTCAGGACCAATTTGTCCGAAAATCCAAGGCTAACCCCCTCGAAAAAATCAAGTTCTATCATTTTGGGGGGAAAAGTCTATAACCCATAAATTTGAAGTCTAATACCAACAAAAAGGGATTGGATATGAACAAGGTTAAAAATCTAAGGCTAATACTCATTTAAAATGGGGCTCGTGAAGTCAGGACCAATTTGTCCGAAAATCCAAGGCTAACACCCCCTCCAAAAACCAAGTTCTATCATTTTGGGGGAAAAAGTCTATTACCCATAAATTTGATGTTTAATACCATATAAAAGGTATTGGATATGAAATAGGTTAGAAATCTAAGGCTAATACTCATTTAAAATGGGGCTCGTGATGTCAGGACCAATTTGTCCGAAAATCCAAAGCTAACACCCCCTCCAAAAACCAAGTTCTATCATTTTGGGGGGAAAAGTCTATTACCCATAAATTTGAAGTCTAATACCAACTAAAAGGGATTGGATATGAACAAGGTTAGAAATGTAAGGCTAATACTCATTTAAAATAGGGCTCGTGAAGTCAGGACCAATTTGTCCGAAAATCCAAGGCTAACACCCCCTCCAAAAACCAAGTTCTATCATTTTCGGGGAAAATGTCTATTACCCATAAATTTGAATTCTAATACCAACTAAAAGGGATTGAATATGAACAAGGTTAGAAATATAAGGCTAATACTCATTTAAAATGGGGCTCGTCGAGTCAGGACCAATTTTTCCATAAATCCAAGGCTAACACCCCCTCCAAAAACCAAGTTCTATCATTTTGGGGGGAAAAGTCTAATACCCATAAATTTGAATTCTAATACCAACAAAAAGGGATTCGATATGAACAAGGTGAGAAATTTAAGGCTAATACTCATTTAAAATGGGGGCTAGTCGAGTCAGGGACCAATTTGTCCGAAAAATCCAAGGCTAACACCCCTCCAAAAAACCAAGTTCTATCATTTTGGGGGGAAAAAGTCTATTACCCATAAATTTGAAGTTTAATACCAACTAAAAGGTATTGGATATGAAAAAGGTTTTAAATCTAAGGCTAATACTCATTTAAAATGGGGCTCGTGAAGTCAGGACCAATTTGTCCGTAAATCCAAGGCTAACAACCCCTCCAAAAACCAAGTTCAATCATGTTTGGGGGAAAAATCTATTACCCATAAATTTGAAGTCTAATACCAACTAAAAGGGATTGGATATGAACAAGGTTAGAAATCTAAGGCTAATACTCATTTAAAATGGGGCTCATCGAGTGAGGACCAATTTGTCTAAAAATCCAAGGCTAACACCCCCTCCAAAAACCAAGTTGAATCATTTTTGGGGGAAAAGTCTATTACCCATAAATTTGAAGTCTAATACCAACTAAAAGGTATTGAATATGAACAAGGTTAGAAATATAAGGCTAATACTCATTTAAAATGGGGCTCGTCGAGTCAGGAACAATTTGTCCGAAAATCCAAGGCTAACGCCCCCTCCAAAAACCAAGTTCTATCATTTTGAAAGGAAAAGTCTATTACCCATAAATTTGAAGTCTAATACCAACAAAAAGGGGGATATGAACAAGGTTAGAAATCTAAGGCTAATACTCATTTAAAATGGGGCTCATCGAGTCAGGACCAATTTGTCCGAAAATCCAAGGCTAACGCCCCCTCCAAAAACCAAGTTCTATCATTTTGAAAGGAAAAGTCTATTACCCATAAATTTGAAGTCTAATACCAACAAAAAGGGATTGGATATGAACAAGGTTAGAAATCTAAGGCTAATACTCATTTAAAATGGGGCTTGTGAAGTCAGGACCAATTTGTCCGAAAATCCAAGGCTAACAACCCCTCCAAAAACCAAGTTCTATCATTTTGGGGGGAAAAGTCTATTACCCATAAATTTGAAGTCTAATACCAACAAAAAGGGATTGGATATGAACAAGGTTAGAAATCTAAGGCTAATACTCATTTAAAATGGGGCTCGTGAAGTCAGGACCAATTTGTCCGAAAATCCAAGGCTAACACCCCCTCCAAAAACCAAGTTCAATCAAGTTTGGGGGGAAAGTCTATTACCCATAAATTTGAAATCTAATACCAACTAAAAGGGATTGGATATGAACAAGGTTACAATTCTAAGGCTAATACTCATTTAAAATGGGGCTCGTCGAGTGAGGACCAATTTGTCCGAAAATCCAAGGCTAACACCCACTCCAAAAACCAAGTTCAATCATTTTTGGGGGAAAAGTCTATTACCCATAAATTTGAAGTCTAATACCAACTAAAAGGTATTGAATATGAACAAGGTTAGAAATCTAAGGCTAAAACTCATTTAAAATGGGGCTCGTCGAGTCAGGAACAATTTGTCCGAAAATCCAAGGCTAACACCCCCTCCAAAAACCAAGTTCTATCATTTTGAGGGGAAAAGTCTATTACCCATAAATTTGAAGTCTAATACCAACAAAAAGGGATTGGATATGAACAAGGTTAGAAATGTAAGGCTAATGTTCATTTAAAAAGGGGCTCGTCGAGTCAGGACCAATTTGTCCGAAAATCCAAGGCAAACACCCACTCCAAAAACCAAGTTCAATCATTTTTGGGGGAAAAGTCTATTACCCATAAATTTGAGGTCTAATACCAACTAAAAGGGATTGGATATGAACAAGGTTAGAAATATAAGTCTAATACTCATTTATAATGGGGCTCGTCGAGTCAGGACCAATTTGTCCGAAAATCCAAGGCTAACCCCCCCTCGAAAAATCAAGTTCTATCATTTTGGGGAGAAAAGTCTATTACCCATAAATTTGAAGTCTAATACCAACAAAAAGGGATTGGATATGAACAAGGTTAGAAATCTAAGGCTAATACTCATTTAAAATGGGGCTCATCAAGTCAGGACCAATTTGTCTGAAAATCCAAGGCTAACACCCCCTCAGAAAACCAAGTTCTATCATTTTGGGGGAAAAAGTCTTTTACCCATTAATTTGAAGTCTAATACCAACTAAAAGGTATTGGATAAGAACAAGGTTAGAAATATATGGCTAATACTCATTTAGAATGGTGCTCATGAAGTCAGGACCAATTTGTCCGAAAATCCAAGGCTAACACCCCCTCCAAAAACCAAGTTCTATCATTTTGGGGGGAAAAGTCTATTACCCATAAATTTGAAGTCTAATACCAACAAAAAGGGATTGGATATGAACAAGGTTAGAAATCTAAGGCTAATACTCATTTAAAATGGGGCTCGTGAAGTCAGGACCAATTTGTCCGAAAATCCAAGGCTAACAACCCCTCCAAAAACCAAGTTCTATCATTTTGGGGGGAACAGTCTATTACCCATAAATTTGAAGTCTAATACCAACAAAAAGGGATTGGATATGAACAAGGTTAGAAATCTAAGGCTAATACTCATTTAAAATGGGGCTCGTGAAGTCGGGGACCAATTTGTCCAGAAAATCCAAGGCTAACACCCCCTCAAAAAACCAAGTTCAATCATGTTTGGGGGGAAAGTCTATTACCCATAAATTTGAAGTCTAATACCAACTAAAATGGATTGGATATGAACAAGGTTACAAATCTAAGGCTAATACTCATTTAAAATGGGGCTCGTCGAGTGAGGACCAATTTGTCCAGAAAATCCAAGGCTAACACCCACTCCAAAAACCAAGTTCAATCATTTTTTGGGGGGAAAAGTCTATTACCCATAAATTTGAAGTCTAATACCAACTGAAAGGTATTGAATATGAACAAGGTTAGAAATCTAAGGCTAAAATTCATTTAAAATGGGGCTCGTCGAGTCAGGAACAATTTGTCCGAAAATCCAAGGCTAACACCCCCTCCAAAAACCAAGTTCAATCATGTTTGGGGGAAAAGTCTATTACCCATAAATTTGAAGTCTAATACCAACAAAAAGGGATTGGATATGAACAAGGTTAGAAATCTAAGGCTAATACTCATTTAAAATGGGGCTCGTCGAGTCAGGACCAATTTCTCCGAAAATCCAAGGCTAACACCCCCTCCAAAAACCAAGTTCAATCATGTTTGGGGGAAAAGTCTATTACCCATAAATTTGAAGTTTAATACCAACTAAAAGGGATTGGATATGAACAAGATAAGAAATCTAAGGCTAATACTCATTTAAAATGGGGCTCGTTGAGTCAGGACCAATTTGTCCGAAAATCCAAGGCTAACACCCCCTTCAAAAACCAAGTTCTATTATTTTGAGGGGAAAAGTCTATTACCCATTAATTTGAAGTCTAATACCATCTAAAAGGTATTGGATAAGAACAAGGTTAGAAATATATGGCTAATACTCATTTAGAATGGTGCTCATGAAGTCAGGACCAATTTGTCCGAAAATCCAAGGCTAACACCCCCTCCAAAAACCAAGTTCTATCATTTTGGGGGGTAAAGTCTATTACCCATAAATTTGAAGTCTAATACCAACAAAAAGGGATTGGATATGAACAAGGTTAGAAATCTAAGGCTAATACTCATTTAAAATGGGGCTCGTGAAGTCAGGACCAATTTGTCCGAAAATCCAAGGCTAACAACCCCTCCAAAAACCAAGTTCTATCATTTTGGGGGGAACAGTCTATTACCCATAAATTTGAAGTCTAATACCAACAAAAAGGGATTGGATATGAACAAGGTTAGAAATCTAAGGCTAATACTCATTTAAAATGGGGCTCGTGAAGTCAGCACCAATTTGTCCGAAAATCCAAGGCTAACACCCCCTCAAAAAACCAAGTTCAATCATGTTTGGGGGGAAAGTCTATTACCCATAAATTTGAAGTCTAATACCAACTAAAAGGGATTGGATATGAACAAGGTTACAAATCTAAGGCTAATACTCATTTAAAATGGGGCTCGTCGAGTGAGGACCAATTTGTCCGAAAATCCAAGGCTAACACCCACTCCAAAAACCAAGTTCAATCATTTTTGGGGGAAAAGTCTATTACCCATAAATTTGAAGTCTAATACCAACTAAAAGGTATTGAATATGAACAAGGTTAGAAATCTAAGGCTAATACTCATTTAAAATGGGGCTCGTGAAGTCAGGACCAATTTGTCCGAAAATCCAAGGCTAACAACCCCTCCAAAAACCAAGTTCTATCATTTTGGGGGGAACAGTCTATTACCCATAAATTTGAAGTCTAATACCAACAAAAAGGGATTGGATATGAACAAGGTTAGAAATCTAAGTCTAATACTCATTTAAAATGGGGCTCGTGAAGTCAGGACCAATTTGTCCGAAAATCCAAGGCTAACACCCCCTCAAAAAACCAAGTTCAATCATGTTTGGGGGGAAAGTCTATTACCCATAAGTTTGAAGTCTAATACCAACTAAAAGGGATTGGATATGAACAAGGTTACAAATCTAAGGCTAATACTCATTTAAAATGGGGCTCGTCGAGTGAGGACCAATTTGTCCGAAAATCCAAGGCTAACACCCACTCCAAAAACCAAGTTCAATCATTTTTGGGGGAAAAGTCTATTACCCATAAATTTGAAGTCTAATACCAACTGAAAGGTATTGAATATGAACAAGGTTAGAAATCTAAGGCTAAAACTCATTTAAAATGGGGCTCGTCGAGTCAGGAACAATTTGTCCGAAAATCCAAGGCTAACACCCCCTCCAAAAACCAAGTTCAATCATGTTTGGGGGAAAAGTCTATTACCCATAAATTTGAAGTCTAATACCAACAAAAAGGGATTGGATATGAACAAGGTTAGAAATCTAAGGCTAATACTCATTTAAAATGGGGCTCGTCGAGTCAGGACCAATTTCTCCGAAAATCCAAGGCTAACACCCCCTCCAAAAACCAAGTTCAATCATGTTTGGGGGAAAAGTCTATTACCCATAAATTTGAAGTCTAATACCAACTAAAAGGGATTGGATATGAACAAGATAAGAAATCTAAGGCTAATACTCATTTAAAATGGGGCTCGTCGAGTCAGGAGCAATTTCTCCGAAAATCCAAGGCTAACACCCCCTCCAAAAACCAAGTTCAACCATGTTTGGGGGAAAAGTGTATTACCCATAAATTTGAAGTCTTATACCAACTAAAAGCTCTTAGATATCAACAAGGTTAGTAATATAAGGCTAATACTCATTTAAGTTGGGCTCGTCAAGTCAGGATCAATTTCTCCGAAAATCCAAGGCTAACACCCCCTCCAAAAACCAAGTTCTATCATTTTGGGGGGAAAAGTCTATTACCCATAAATTTGAAGTCTAATACCAACAAAAAGGGATTGGATATGAACAAGGTTAGAAATCTAAGGCTAATACTCATTTAAAATGGGGCTCGTTAAGTCAGGACCAATTTGTCCGAAAATCCAAGGCTAACAACCCCTCCAAAAACCAAGTTCTATCATTTTGGGGGGAACAGTCTATTACCCATAAATTTGAAGTCTAATACCAACAAAAAGGGATTGGATATGAACAAGGTTAGAAATCTAAGGCTAATACTCATTTAAAATGGGGCTCGTGAAGTCAGCACCAATTTGTCCGAAAATCCAAGGCTAACAACCCCTCAAAAAACCAAGTTCAATCATGTTTGGGGGGAAAGTCTATTACCCATAAATTTGAAGTCTAATACCAACTAAAAGGGATTGGATATGAACAAGGTTACAAATCTAAGGCTAATACTCATTTAAAATGGGGCTCGTGAAGTCAGGACCAATTTGTCCGAAAATCCAAGGCTAACAACCCCTCCAAAAACCAAGTTCTATCATTTTGGGGGGAACAGTCTATTACCCATAAATTTGAAGTCTAATACCAACAAAAAGGGATTGAATATGAACAAGGTTAGAAATCTAAGGCTAAAACTCATTTAAAATGGGGCTCGTCGAGTCAGGAACAATTTGTCCGAAAATCCAAGGCTAACACCCCCTCCAAAAACCAAGTTCTATCATTTTGAGGGGAAAAGTCTATTACCCATAAATTTGAAGTCTAATACCAACAAAAAGGGATTGGATATGAACAAGGTTAGAGATGTAAGGCTAATGTTCATTTAAAATGGGGCTCGTCGAGTCAGGACCAATTTGTCCGAAAATCCAAGGCAAACACCCCCTCCAAAAACCAAGTTCAATCATTTTTGGGGGAAAACTCTATTACCCATAAATTTGAGGTCTAATACCAAATAAAAGGGATTGGATATGAACAAGGTTATAAATATAAGTCTAATACTCATTTATAATGGGGCTCGTCGAGTCAGGACCAATTTGTCCAAAAATCCAAGGCTAACCCCCCGTCGAAAAATCAAGTTCTATCATTTTGGGGGGAAAAGTCTATTACCCATAAATTTGAAGTCTAATACCAACAAAAAGGGATTGGATATGAACAAGGTTAAAAATCTAAGGCTAATACTCATTTAAAATGGGGCTCGTCAAGTCAGGACCAATTTGTCCGAAAATCCAAGGCTAACACCCCCTCCAAAAACCAAGTTCTATCATTTTGGGGGAAAAAGTTTATTACCCATAAATGTGATGTTTAATACCATCTAAAAGGTATTGGATATGAAATAGGTTAGAAATCTAAGGCTAATACTCGTTTAAAATGGGGCTCGTGAAGTCAGGACCAATTTGTCCGAAAATCCAAGGCTAACACCCCCTCCAAAAACCAAGTTCTATCATTTTGGGGGGAAAAGTCTATTACCCATAAATTTGAAGTCTAATACCAACTAAAAGGGATTGGATATGAACAAGGTTATAAATGTAAGGCTAATACTCATTTAAAATGGGGGCTCGTCGAGTCATGACCAATTTGTCCGAAAAATCCAAGGCTAACACCCCCTCCAAAAACCAAGTTCTATCATTTTGGGGGGAAAAGTCTATTACCCAAAAATTTGAAGTCTAATACCAACAAAAAGGGATTAGATATCAACAAGGTGAGAAATCTAAGGCTAATACTCATTGAAAATGGGGGCTAGTCGAGTCGGGACCAATTTGTCCGAAAATCCAAGGCTCACACCCCCTCCAATAACCAAGTTCTATCATTTTGGGGGGGAAAAGTCTATTACCCATAAATTTGAGGTCTAATACCAACTAAAAGGGATTGGATATGAACAAGGTTAGAAATATAAGGCTAATACTCATTTATAATGGGGATCGTCGAGTCGGGACCAATTTGTCCGAAAAATCCAAGGCTAACCCCCCTCGAAAAAATCAAGTTCTATCATTTTGGGGGGAAAAGTCTATTACCCATAAATTTGAAGTCTAATACCAACAAAAAGGGATATGATATGAACAAGGTTACAAATCTAAGGCTAATACTCATTTAAAATTGGGCTCGTGAAGTCGGGGACCAATTTGTCCGAAAATCCAAGGCTAACACCCCCTCCAAAAACCAAGTTCTATCATTTTGAGAGGAAAAGTCTATTACCCATAAATTTGAAGTCTAATACCAACAAAAAGGGATTGTATATGAACAAGGTTAGAAATGTGAGGCTAATACTCATTTAAAAATGGGGCTCGTCGAGTCCCGGGACCAATTTGTCCGAAAATCCAAGGCAAACACCCCCTCCAAAAACCAAGTTCAATCATTTTTGGGGGAAAAGTCTATTACCCATAAATTTGATGTCTAATACCAACTAAAAGGGATTGGATATGAACAAGGTTAGAAATATAAGGCTAATACTCATTTATAATGGGGATCGTCGAGTCGAGGACCAATTTGTCCAGAAAATCCAAGGCTAACCCCCCTCGAAAAAATCAAGTTCTATCATTTTGGGGGGAAAAGTCTATTACCCATAAATTTGAAGTCTAATACCAACAAAAAGGGATATGATATGAACAAGGTTACAAATCTAAGGCTAATACTCATTTAAAATGGGGCTCGTGAAGTCAGGACCAATTTGTCCGAAAATCCAAGGCTAACACCCCCTCCAAAAACCAAGTTCAATCATTTTTGGGGGAAAACTCTATTACCCATAAATTTGAAGTCTAATACCAACAAAAAGGGATTGGATATGAACAAGGTTAGAAATCTAAGTCTAATACTCATTTAAAATGGGGCTCGTGAAGTCAGGACCAATTTGTCCGAAAATCCAAGGCTAACAACCCCTCTAAAAACCAAGTTCTATCATTTTGGGGGGAACAGTCTATTACCCATAAATTTGAAGTCTAATACCAACAAAAAGGGATTGAATATGAACAAGGTTAGAAATCTAAGGCTAAAACTCATTTAAAATGGGGCTCGTCGAGTCAGGAACAATTTGTCCGAAAATCCAAGGCTAACACCCCCTCCAAAAACCAAGTTCTATCATTTTGAGGGGAAAAGTCTATTACCCATAAATTTGAAGTCTAATACCAACAAAAAGGGATTGGATATGAACAAGGTTAGAGATGTAAGGCTAATGTTCATTTAAAATGGGGCTCGTCGAGTCAGGACCAATTTGTCCGAAAATCCAAGGCAAACACCCCCTCCAAAAACCAAGTTCAATCATTTTTGGGGGAAAACTCTATTACCCATAAATTTGAGGTCTAATACCAAATAAAAGGGATTGGATATGAACAAGGTTATAAATATAAGTCTAATACTCATTTATAATGGGGCTCGTCGAGTCAGGACCAATTTGTCCAAAAATCCAAGGCTAACCCCCCAGTCGAAAAAATCAAGTTCTATCATTTTGGGGGGAAAAGTCTATTACCCATAAATTTGAAGTCTAATACCAACAAAAAGGGATTGGATATGAACAAGGTTAAAAATCTAAGGCTAATACTCATTTAAAATGGGGCTCGTCAAGTCAGGACCAATTTGTCCGAAAATCCAAGGCTAACACCCCCTCCAAAAACCAAGTTCTATCATTTTGGGGGAAAAAGTTTATTACCCATAAATGTGATGTTTAATACCATCTAAAAGGTATTGGATATGAAATAGGTTAGAAATCTAAGGCTAATACTCGTTTAAAATGGGGCTCGTGAAGTCAGGACCAATTTGTCCGAAAAATCCAAGGCTAACACCCCTCCAAAAACCAAGTTCTATCATTTTGGGGGGAAAAGTCTATTACCCATAAATTTGAAGTCTAATACCAACTAAAAGGGATTGGATATGAACAAGGTTATAAATGTAAGGCTAATACTCATTTAAAATGGGGCTCGTCGAGTCATGACCAATTTGTCCGAAAATCCAAGGCTAACACCCCCTCCAAAAACCAAGTTCTATCATTTTGGGGGGAAAAGTCTATTACCCAAAAATTTGAAGTCTAATACCAACAAAAAGGGATTAGATATCAACAAGGTGAGAAATCTAAGGCTAATACTCATTGAAAATGGGGCTAGTCGAGTCAGGACCAATTTGTCCGAAAATCCAAGGCTCACACCCCCTCCAATAACCAAGTTCTATCATTTTGGGGGGAAAAGTCTATTACCCATAAATTTGAGGTCTAATACCAACTAAAAGGGATTGGATATGAACAAGGTTAGAAATATAAGGCTAATACTCATTTATAATGGGGATCGTCGAGTCAGGACCAATTTGTCCGAAAATCCAAGGCTAACCCCCCCTCGAAAAATCAAGTTCTATCATTTTGGGGGGAAAAGTCTATTACCCATAAATTTGAAGTCTAATACCAACAAAAAGGGATATGATATGAACAAGGTTACAAATCTAAGGCTAATACTCATTTAAAATTGGGCTCGTGAAGTCAGGACCAATTTGTCCGAAAATCCAAGGCTAACACCCCCTCCAAAAACCAAGTTCTATCATTTTGAGAGGAAAAGTCTATTACCCATAAATTTGAAGTCTAATACCAACAAAAAGGGATTGTATATGAACAAGGTTAGAAATGTGAGGCTAATACTCATTTAAAATGGGGCTCGTCGAGTCCGGACCAATTTGTCCGAAAATCCAAGGCAAACACCCCCTCCAAAAACCAAGTTCATTCATTTTTGGGGGAAAAGTCTATTACCCATAAATTTGATGTCTAATACCAACTAAAAGGGATTGGAT
>JAPFFH010000452.1:0-85665 GCA_029030765.1 Salix suchowensis | reverse complement strand
TGGGCCTGGGCCTGGGCCTGGGCCTGGGCCTGGGCCCTGGGCCTGGGCCTGGGCCTGGGCCCTGGGCCTGGGCCTGGGCCTGGGCCCTGGGCCTGGGCCTGGGCCCTGGGCCCTGGGCCTGGGCCCTGGGCCTGGGCCTGGGCCCTGGGCCCTGGGCCCTGGGCCTGGGCCCTGGGCCTGGGCCTGGGCCTGGGCCCTGGGCCTGGGCCCTGGGCCTGGGCCTGGGCCTGGGCCCTGGGCCCTGGGCCTGGGCCTGGGCCTGGGCCCTGGGCCTGGGCCCTGGGCCTGGGCCTGGGCCTGGGCCTGGGCCTGGGCCCTGGGCCTGGGCCTGGGCCTGGGCCCTGGGCCTGGGCCTGGGCCTGGGCCCTGGGCCTGGGCCTGGGCCTGGGCCTGGGCCTGGGCCCTGGGCCTGGGCCCTGGGCCTGGGCCTGGGCCTGGGCCCTGGGCCCTGGGCCCTGGGCCCTGGGCCTGGGCCTGGGCCTGGGCCTGGGCCTGGGCCTGGGCCCTGGGCCTGGGCCCTGGGCCCTGGGCCTGGGCCTGGGCCTGGGCCTGGGCCCTGGGCCTGGGCCTGGGCCCTGGGCCTGGGCCCTGGGCCTGGGCCCTGGGCCTGGGCCTGGGCCCTGGGCCTGGGCCCTGGGCCTGGGCCCTGGGCCTGGGCCTGGGCCTGGGCCTGGGCCTGGGCCTGGGCCCTGGGCCTGGGCCCTGGGCCTGGGCCCTGGGCCCTGGGCCCTGGGCCTGGGCCCTGGGCCTGGGCCTGGGCCTGGGCCTGGGCCTGGGCCTGGGCCCTGGGCCTGGGCCTGGGCCTGGGCCCTGGGCCTGGGCCCTGGGCCTGGGCCCTGGGCCTGGGCCTGGGCCTGGGCCCTGGGCCCTGGGCCTGGGCCTGGGCCTGGGCCCTGGGCCTGGGCCTGGGCCCTGGGCCCTGGGCCTGGGCCTGGGCCCTGGGCCTGGGCCTGGGCCCTGGGCCTGGGCCCTGGGCCTGGGCCTGGGCCTGGGCCCTGGGCCTGGGCCTGGGCCTGGGCCCTGGGCCTGGGCCTGGGCCCTGGGCCTGGGCCCTGGGCCCTGGGCCTGGGCCTGGGCCCTGGGCCCTGGGCCTGGGCCCTGGGCCTGGGCCTGGGCCTGGGCCTGGGCCTGGGCCTGGGCCTGGGCCTGGGCCCTGGGCCTGGGCCTGGGCCCTGGGCCCTGGGCCCTGGGCCTGGGCCCTGGGCCCTGGGCCTGGGCCCTGGGCCTGGGCCCTGGGCCTGGGCCCTGGGCCCTGGGCCTGGGCCTGGGCCCTGGGCCTGGGCCTGGGCCTGGGCCTGGGCCTGGGCCCTGGGCCCTGGGCCTGGGCCTGGGCCTGGGCCCTGGGCCCTGGGCCCTGGGCCTGGGCCTGGGCCCTGGGCCTGGGCCCTGGGCCCTGGGCCCTGGGCCTGGGCCTGGGCCCTGGGCCTGGGCCTGGGCCTGGGCCCTGGGCCTGGGCCTGGGCCTGGGCCCTGGGCCCTGGGCCTGGGCCTGGGCCTGGGCCCTGGGCCTGGGCCCTGGGCCCTGGGCCCTGGGCCCTGGGCCCTGGGCCTGGGCCTGGGCCTGGGCCTGGGCCTGGGCCTGGGCCTGGGCCCTGGGCCTGGGCCTGGGCCTGGGCCTGGGCCCTGGGCCTGGGCCTGGGCCCTGGGCCTGGGCCTGGGCCTGGGCCTGGGCCCTGGGCCCTGGGCCCTGGGCCTGGGCCTGGGCCCTGGGCCTGGGCCTGGGCCCTGGGCCCTGGGCCTGGGCCTGGGCCTGGGCCCTGGGCCCTGGGCCCTGGGCCCTGGGCCCTGGGCCCTGGGCCTGGGCCCTGGGCCCTGGGCCTGGGCCCTGGGCCTGGGCCTGGGCCTGGGCCTGGGCCTGGGCCCTGGGCCTGGGCCCTGGGCCTGGGCCTGGGCCTGGGCCTGGGCCTGGGCCCTGGGCCTGGGCCTGGGCCTGGGCCCTGGGCCCTGGGCCTGGGCCTGGGCCTGGGCCTGGGCCTGGGCCCTGGGCCCTGGGCCTGGGCCTGGGCCTGGGCCTGGGCCTGGGCCTGGGCCTGGGCCTGGGCCTGGGCCCTGGGCCTGGGCCTGGGCCTGGGCCTGGGCCCTGGGCCTGGGCCTGGGCCTGGGCCTGGGCCTGGGCCCTGGGCCTGGGCCTGGGCCTGGGCCTGGGCCTGGGCCCTGGGCCTGGGCCTGGGCCTGGGCCCTGGGCCTGGGCCCTGGGCCTGGGCCCTGGGCCCTGGGCCTGGGCCTGGGCCCTGGGCCTGGGCCTGGGCCTGGGCCCTGGGCCTGGGCCCTGGGCCCTGGGCCTGGGCCCTGGGCCTGGGCCTGGGCCTGGGCCCTGGGCCTGGGCCCTGGGCCCTGGGCCTGGGCCCTGGGCCTGGGCCTGGGCCTGGGCCTGGGCCCTGGGCCCTGGGCCTGGGCCTGGGCCTGGGCCTGGGCCTGGGCCTGGGCCTGGGCCCTGGGCCTGGGCCCTGGGCCTGGGCCTGGGCCTGGGCCTGGGCCTGGGCCTGGGCCTGGGCCCTGGGCCTGGGCCCTGGGCCTGGGCCCTGGGCCTGGGCCCTGGGCCTGGGCCTGGGCCCTGGGCCCTGGGCCCTGGGCCTGGGCCCTGGGCCTGGGCCTGGGCCTGGGCCTGGGCCCTGGGCCTGGGCCCTGGGCCCTGGGCCTGGGCCTGGGCCTGGGCCCTGGGCCTGGGCCTGGGCCCTGGGCCCTGGGCCTGGGCCCTGGGCCTGGGCCTGGGCCTGGGCCTGGGCCTGGGCCCTGGGCCCTGGGCCTGGGCCTGGGCCTGGGCCTGGGCCCTGGGCCTGGGCCTGGGCCTGGGCCCTGGGCCTGGGCCTGGGCCTGGGCCCTGGGCCCTGGGCCTGGGCCCTGGGCCCTGGGCCTGGGCCTGGGCCTGGGCCTGGGCCCTGGGCCTGGGCCTGGGCCTGGGCCCTGGGCCTGGGCCTGGGCCTGGGCCCTGGGCCTGGGCCTGGGCCTGGGCCCTGGGCCTGGGCCTGGGCCCTGGGCCTGGGCCTGGGCCCTGGGCCTGGGCCTGGGCCTGGGCCTGGGCCCTGGGCCTGGGCCTGGGCCCTGGGCCTGGGCCCTGGGCCCTGGGCCTGGGCCCTGGGCCTGGGCCTGGGCCTGGGCCCTGGGCCCTGGGCCTGGGCCTGGGCCTGGGCCCTGGGCCTGGGCCTGGGCCTGGGCCTGGGCCCTGGGCCTGGGCCCTGGGCCTGGGCCTGGGCCCTGGGCCTGGGCCTGGGCCCTGGGCCCTGGGCCTGGGCCTGGGCCCTGGGCCTGGGCCCTGGGCCCTGGGCCTGGGCCTGGGCCTGGGCCTGGGCCCTGGGCCCTGGGCCTGGGCCCTGGGCCTGGGCCTGGGCCCTGGGCCTGGGCCTGGGCCCTGGGCCCTGGGCCTGGGCCCTGGGCCTGGGCCCTGGGCCTGGGCCTGGGCCTGGGCCCTGGGCCTGGGCCTGGGCCCTGGGCCTGGGCCTGGGCCCTGGGCCTGGGCCCTGGGCCTGGGCCCTGGGCCCTGGGCCTGGGCCCTGGGCCTGGGCCTGGGCCCTGGGCCTGGGCCTGGGCCTGGGCCTGGGCCCTGGGCCTGGGCCTGGGCCTGGGCCTGGGCCTGGGCCCTGGGCCTGGGCCTGGGCCCTGGGCCTGGGCCTGGGCCTGGGCCTGGGCCCTGGGCCTGGGCCTGGGCCTGGGCCCTGGGCCTGGGCCTGGGCCCTGGGCCCTGGGCCTGGGCCTGGGCCTGGGCCTGGGCCTGGGCCCTGGGCCCTGGGCCTGGGCCCTGGGCCTGGGCCCTGGGCCTGGGCCCTGGGCCCTGGGCCTGGGCCTGGGCCTGGGCCCTGGGCCCTGGGCCCTGGGCCTGGGCCCTGGGCCCTGGGCCTGGGCCCTGGGCCTGGGCCTGGGCCCTGGGCCTGGGCCTGGGCCCTGGGCCTGGGCCCTGGGCCTGGGCCTGGGCCTGGGCCCTGGGCCTGGGCCTGGGCCTGGGCCTGGGCCTGGGCCTGGGCCTGGGCCCTGGGCCTGGGCCTGGGCCTGGGCCCTGGGCCTGGGCCTGGGCCTGGGCCTGGGCCTGGGCCCTGGGCCTGGGCCTGGGCCTGGGCCTGGGCCTGGGCCTGGGCCTGGGCCTGGGCCTGGGCCTGGGCCTGGGCCTGGGCCTGGGCCTGGGCCTGGGCCCTGGGCCCTGGGCCTGGGCCCTGGGCCTGGGCCTGGGCCCTGGGCCCTGGGCCTGGGCCCTGGGCCCTGGGCCTGGGCCTGGGCCCTGGGCCCTGGGCCCTGGGCCTGGGCCCTGGGCCTGGGCCTGGGCCTGGGCCTGGGCCTGGGCCCTGGGCCTGGGCCTGGGCCTGGGCCTGGGCCCTGGGCCCTGGGCCTGGGCCTGGGCCTGGGCCTGGGCCTGGGCCCTGGGCCCTGGGCCTGGGCCTGGGCCTGGGCCTGGGCCTGGGCCTGGGCCTGGGCCCTGGGCCTGGGCCTGGGCCCTGGGCCTGGGCCTGGGCCCTGGGCCTGGGCCCTGGGCCTGGGCCTGGGCCCTGGGCCCTGGGCCTGGGCCTGGGCCTGGGCCTGGGCCTGGGCCCTGGGCCTGGGCCTGGGCCTGGGCCTGGGCCTGGGCCCTGGGCCCTGGGCCTGGGCCTGGGCCTGGGCCTGGGCCTGGGCCTGGGCCCTGGGCCTGGGCCCTGGGCCCTGGGCCTGGGCCTGGGCCCTGGGCCTGGGCCTGGGCCTGGGCCTGGGCCTGGGCCTGGGCCTGGGCCCTGGGCCTGGGCCCTGGGCCTGGGCCTGGGCCTGGGCCTGGGCCTGGGCCTGGGCCTGGGCCTGGGCCTGGGCCTGGGCCTGGGCCCTGGGCCTGGGCCCTGGGCCTGGGCCTGGGCCTGGGCCTGGGCCCTGGGCCTGGGCCCTGGGCCTGGGCCCTGGGCCTGGGCCTGGGCCCTGGGCCTGGGCCCTGGGCCTGGGCCTGGGCCTGGGCCTGGGCCCTGGGCCTGGGCCTGGGCCCTGGGCCTGGGCCTGGGCCTGGGCCTGGGCCTGGGCCCTGGGCCCTGGGCCTGGGCCCTGGGCCTGGGCCCTGGGCCTGGGCCCTGGGCCTGGGCCTGGGCCCTGGGCCTGGGCCTGGGCCCTGGGCCTGGGCCTGGGCCTGGGCCTGGGCCTGGGCCTGGGCCTGGGCCCTGGGCCTGGGCCTGGGCCTGGGCCTGGGCCCTGGGCCTGGGCCTGGGCCTGGGCCTGGGCCCTGGGCCTGGGCCTGGGCCCTGGGCCTGGGCCTGGGCCTGGGCCTGGGCCTGGGCCCTGGGCCTGGGCCTGGGCCTGGGCCCTGGGCCTGGGCCTGGGCCTGGGCCTGGGCCCTGGGCCCTGGGCCCTGGGCCCTGGGCCTGGGCCTGGGCCTGGGCCTGGGCCCTGGGCCCTGGGCCTGGGCCCTGGGCCCTGGGCCTGGGCCTGGGCCTGGGCCTGGGCCCTGGGCCTGGGCCCTGGGCCTGGGCCCTGGGCCTGGGCCTGGGCCTGGGCCCTGGGCCTGGGCCTGGGCCTGGGCCTGGGCCTGGGCCTGGGCCTGGGCCTGGGCCTGGGCCTGGGCCTGGGCCCTGGGCCTGGGCCTGGGCCCTGGGCCTGGGCCCTGGGCCTGGGCCTGGGCCTGGGCCTGGGCCTGGGCCTGGGCCTGGGCCTGGGCCCTGGGCCTGGGCCCTGGGCCCTGGGCCTGGGCCCTGGGCCTGGGCCTGGGCCTGGGCCCTGGGCCTGGGCCTGGGCCCTGGGCCTGGGCCTGGGCCCTGGGCCTGGGCCTGGGCCCTGGGCCCTGGGCCTGGGCCCTGGGCCCTGGGCCTGGGCCCTGGGCCTGGGCCTGGGCCCTGGGCCCTGGGCCTGGGCCTGGGCCTGGGCCTGGGCCTGGGCCTGGGCCCTGGGCCTGGGCCTGGGCCTGGGCCCTGGGCCTGGGCCTGGGCCCTGGGCCTGGGCCTGGGCCTGGGCCTGGGCCCTGGGCCTGGGCCTGGGCCCTGGGCCTGGGCCTGGGCCTGGGCCTGGGCCCTGGGCCTGGGCCTGGGCCCTGGGCCTGGGCCTGGGCCTGGGCCTGGGCCTGGGCCTGGGCCTGGGCCCTGGGCCTGGGCCTGGGCCTGGGCCCTGGGCCTGGGCCTGGGCCTGGGCCTGGGCCCTGGGCCTGGGCCCTGGGCCTGGGCCCTGGGCCCTGGGCCTGGGCCCTGGGCCCTGGGCCCTGGGCCTGGGCCTGGGCCCTGGGCCTGGGCCTGGGCCTGGGCCCTGGGCCTGGGCCTGGGCCCTGGGCCTGGGCCCTGGGCCTGGGCCTGGGCCCTGGGCCCTGGGCCTGGGCCCTGGGCCTGGGCCCTGGGCCCTGGGCCTGGGCCTGGGCCTGGGCCCTGGGCCTGGGCCTGGGCCTGGGCCCTGGGCCCTGGGCCTGGGCCCTGGGCCTGGGCCTGGGCCTGGGCCTGGGCCTGGGCCTGGGCCTGGGCCTGGGCCCTGGGCCTGGGCCTGGGCCTGGGCCTGGGCCTGGGCCTGGGCCTGGGCCTGGGCCTGGGCCTGGGCCTGGGCCTGGGCCTGGGCCCTGGGCCCTGGGCCTGGGCCCTGGGCCTGGGCCTGGGCCTGGGCCTGGGCCTGGGCCCTGGGCCTGGGCCCTGGGCCTGGGCCTGGGCCCTGGGCCTGGGCCTGGGCCTGGGCCCTGGGCCTGGGCCTGGGCCTGGGCCTGGGCCCTGGGCCCTGGGCCCTGGGCCTGGGCCTGGGCCTGGGCCCTGGGCCTGGGCCTGGGCCTGGGCCTGGGCCTGGGCCCTGGGCCCTGGGCCTGGGCCTGGGCCTGGGCCTGGGCCTGGGCCTGGGCCCTGGGCCTGGGCCTGGGCCCTGGGCCCTGGGCCTGGGCCCTGGGCCTGGGCCTGGGCCCTGGGCCTGGGCCTGGGCCTGGGCCTGGGCCTGGGCCTGGGCCTGGGCCTGGGCCTGGGCCCTGGGCCTGGGCCTGGGCCTGGGCCTGGGCCCTGGGCCTGGGCCCTGGGCCTGGGCCCTGGGCCTGGGCCCTGGGCCTGGGCCCTGGGCCTGGGCCCTGGGCCTGGGCCTGGGCCCTGGGCCTGGGCCCTGGGCCTGGGCCCTGGGCCTGGGCCTGGGCCTGGGCCCTGGGCCTGGGCCTGGGCCTGGGCCCTGGGCCCTGGGCCTGGGCCTGGGCCTGGGCCCTGGGCCTGGGCCCTGGGCCTGGGCCTGGGCCTGGGCCTGGGCCTGGGCCTGGGCCTGGGCCTGGGCCTGGGCCTGGGCCTGGGCCTGGGCCCTGGGCCTGGGCCTGGGCCTGGGCCCTGGGCCTGGGCCTGGGCCCTGGGCCTGGGCCCTGGGCCTGGGCCCTGGGCCCTGGGCCCTGGGCCTGGGCCTGGGCCCTGGGGCCCTGGGCCCTGGGCCTGGGCCCTGGGCCTGGGCCTGGGCCCTGGGCCCTGGGCCTGGGCCCTGGGCCTGGGCCTGGGCCTGGGCCCTGGGCCTGGGCCCTGGGCCTGGGCCTGGGCCCTGGGCCTGGGCCTGGGCCTGGGCCTGGGCCTGGGCCTGGGCCCTGGGCCTGGGCCTGGGCCTGGGCCTGGGCCTGGGCCTGGGCCCTGGGCCTGGGCCTGGGCCTGGGCCCTGGGCCTGGGCCTGGGCCTGGGCCTGGGCCTGGGCCTGGGCCTGGGCCCTGGGCCTGGGCCCTGGGCCTGGGCCTGGGCCTGGGCCTGGGCCTGGGCCTGGGCCTGGGCCCTGGGCCTGGGCCCTGGGCCTGGGCCTGGGCCTGGGCCTGGGCCTGGGCCTGGGCCCTGGGCCTGGGCCTGGGCCTGGGCCCTGG
This sequence comes from Salix suchowensis, assembly GCA_029030765.1. Lineage (NCBI taxonomy): Eukaryota > Viridiplantae > Streptophyta > Magnoliopsida > Malpighiales > Salicaceae > Salix > Salix suchowensis. The sequence continues at coordinate 77,952 of JAPFFH010000452.1, read as the reverse complement.
GCCTGGGCCTGGGCCCTGGGCCTGGGCCTGGGCCTGGGCCTGGGCCTGGGCCCTGGGCCTGGGCCCTGGGCCCTGGGCCTGGGCCTGGGCCCTGGGCCCTGGGCCTGGGCCCTGGGCCTGGGCCTGGGCCTGGGCCCTGGGCCTGGGCCCTGGGCCTGGGCCTGGGCCTGGGCCCTGGGCCTGGGCCTGGGCCTGGGCCTGGGCCCTGGGCCCTGGGCCTGGGCCTGGGCCCTGGGCCTGGGCCTGGGCCTGGGCCCTGGGCCTGGGCCTGGGCCTGGGCCCTGGGCCTGGGCCTGGGCCTGGGCCCTGGGCCTGGGCCTGGGCCTGGGCCTGGGCCTGGGCCCTGGGCCTGGGCCTGGGCCCTGGGCCTGGGCCTGGGCCTGGGCCTGGGCCCTGGGCCCTGGGCCTGGGCCCTGGGCCTGGGCCCTGGGCCTGGGCCTGGGCCCTGGGCCTGGGCCCTGGGCCTGGGCCTGGGCCTGGGCCTGGGCCTGGGCCTGGGCCTGGGCCTGGGCCTGGGCCTGGGCCTGGGCCTGGGCCTGGGCCTGGGCCCTGGGCCTGGGCCCTGGGCCCTGGGCCCTGGGCCTGGGCCTGGGCCCTGGGCCTGGGCCTGGGCCCTGGGCCTGGGCCTGGGCCCTGGGCCCTGGGCCCTGGGCCTGGGCCTGGGCCCTGGGCCTGGGCCTGGGCCTGGGCCTGGGCCCTGGGCCTGGGCCTGGGCCCTGGGCCTGGGCCCTGGGCCTGGGCCTGGGCCCTGGGCCTGGGCCTGGGCCCTGGGCCTGGGCCTGGGCCCTGGGCCTGGGCCTGGGCCCTGGGCCTGGGCCTGGGCCTGGGCCTGGGCCTGGGCCTGGGCCTGGGCCTGGGCCCTGGGCCCTGGGCCTGGGCCTGGGCCTGGGCCCTGGGCCTGGGCCTGGGCCTGGGCCTGGGCCTGGGCCCTGGGCCCTGGGCCCTGGGCCTGGGCCTGGGCCCTGGGCCTGGGCCCTGGGCCTGGGCCCTGGGCCTGGGCCTGGGCCTGGGCCTGGGCCCTGGGCCCTGGGCCTGGGCCTGGGCCTGGGCCTGGGCCTGGGCCCTGGGCCTGGGCCTGGGCCCTGGGCCCTGGGCCTGGGCCTGGGCCCTGGGCCTGGGCCTGGGCCCTGGGCCTGGGCCTGGGCCTGGGCCCTGGGCCCTGGGCCTGGGCCCTGGGCCTGGGCCTGGGCCTGGGCCTGGGCCTGGGCCCTGGGCCTGGGCCTGGGCCTGGGCCCTGGGCCTGGGCCTGGGCCTGGGCCCTGGGCCTGGGCCTGGGCCTGGGCCTGGGCCTGGGCCTGGGCCCTGGGCCTGGGCCTGGGCCCTGGGCCTGGGCCCTGGGCCTGGGCCTGGGCCTGGGCCCTGGGCCTGGGCCTGGGCCTGGGCCCTGGGCCTGGGCCCTGGGCCTGGGCCCTGGGCCTGGGCCCTGGGCCCTGGGCCTGGGCCTGGGCCCTGGGCCTGGGCCTGGGCCCTGGGCCTGGGCCCTGGGCCCTGGGCCTGGGCCCTGGGCCCTGGGCCCTGGGCCTGGGCCCTGGGCCTGGGCCTGGGCCTGGGCCCTGGGCCTGGGCCTGGGCCTGGGCCTGGGCCTGGGCCTGGGCCTGGGCCTGGGCCCTGGGCCTGGGCCTGGGCCTGGGCCTGGGCCTGGGCCCTGGGCCTGGGCCCTGGGCCTGGGCCTGGGCCTGGGCCCTGGGCCTGGGCCTGGGCCCTGGGCCTGGGCCTGGGCCTGGGCCTGGGCCCTGGGCCTGGGCCTGGGCCCTGGGCCTGGGCCTGGGCCCTGGGCCCTGGGCCTGGGCCCTGGGCCTGGGCCTGGGCCCTGGGCCTGGGCCCTGGGCCTGGGCCTGGGCCTGGGCCCTGGGCCTGGGCCCTGGGCCCTGGGCCTGGGCCTGGGCCCTGGGCCTGGGCCTGGGCCTGGGCCCTGGGCCCTGGGCCTGGGCCTGGGCCTGGGCCTGGGCCTGGGCCTGGGCCCTGGGCCTGGGCCCTGGGCCTGGGCCCTGGGCCTGGGCCTGGGCCTGGGCCCTGGGCCTGGGCCTGGGCCCTGGGCCTGGGCCTGGGCCTGGGCCCTGGGCCTGGGCCTGGGCCTGGGCCTGGGCCTGGGCCTGGGCCCTGGGCCCTGGGCCTGGGCCCTGGGCCTGGGCCCTGGGCCTGGGCCTGGGCCTGGGCCCTGGGCCCTGGGCCTGGGCCCTGGGCCCTGGGCCTGGGCCCTGGGCCCTGGGCCTGGGCCCTGGGCCTGGGCCTGGGCCCTGGGCCCTGGGCCCTGGGCCTGGGCCCTGGGCCTGGGCCTGGGCCTGGGCCTGGGCCCTGGGCCTGGGCCTGGGCCTGGGCCCTGGGCCTGGGCCTGGGCCTGGGCCTGGGCCTGGGCCTGGGCCTGGGCCTGGGCCTGGGCCTGGGCCTGGGCCTGGGCCCTGGGCCTGGGCCTGGGCCCTGGGCCTGGGCCCTGGGCCCTGGGCCCTGGGCCTGGGCCCTGGGCCTGGGCCTGGGCCCTGGGCCTGGGCCCTGGGCCCTGGGCCTGGGCCCTGGGCCCTGGGCCTGGGCCTGGGCCCTGGGCCTGGGCCTGGGCCCTGGGCCTGGGCCTGGGCCCTGGGCCTGGGCCCTGGGCCTGGGCCCTGGGCCTGGGCCCTGGGCCTGGGCCCTGGGCCTGGGCCTGGGCCTGGGCCCTGGGCCCTGGGCCCTGGGCCTGGGCCTGGGCCCTGGGCCTGGGCCCTGGGCCTGGGCCCTGGGCCCTGGGCCCTGGGCCTGGGCCCTGGGCCTGGGCCTGGGCCCTGGGCCTGGGCCCTGGGCCTGGGCCTGGGCCTGGGCCTGGGCCTGGGCCCTGGGCCTGGGCCTGGGCCTGGGCCCTGGGCCTGGGCCTGGGCCTGGGCCCTGGGCCTGGGCCTGGGCCCTGGGCCTGGGCCTGGGCCTGGGCCTGGGCCCTGGGCCCTGGGCCTGGGCCCTGGGCCTGGGCCTGGGCCTGGGCCTGGGCCCTGGGCCCTGGGCCTGGGCCTGGGCCCTGGGCCTGGGCCCTGGGCCTGGGCCTGGGCCTGGGCCTGGGCCCTGGGCCCTGGGCCCTGGGCCTGGGCCCTGGGCCTGGGCCTGGGCCTGGGCCTGGGCCCTGGGCCTGGGCCTGGGCCCTGGGCCTGGGCCTGGGCCCTGGGCCTGGGCCTGGGCCCTGGGCCTGGGCCCTGGGCCTGGGCCTGGGCCTGGGCCCTGGGCCTGGGCCTGGGCCTGGGCCTGGGCCTGGGCCTGGGCCTGGGCCCTGGGCCTGGGCCTGGGCCTGGGCCTGGGCCTGGGCCCTGGGCCTGGGCCTGGGCCCTGGGCCTGGGCCTGGGCCCTGGGCCTGGGCCTGGGCCTGGGCCTGGGCCTGGGCCTGGGCCCTGGGCCTGGGCCTGGGCCTGGGCCTGGGCCCTGGGCCTGGGCCCTGGGCCTGGGCCTGGGCCTGGGCCTGGGCCTGGGCCTGGGCCTGGGCCTGGGCCTGGGCCTGGGCCCTGGGCCTGGGCCTGGGCCCTGGGCCTGGGCCTGGGCCTGGGCCCTGGGCCTGGGCCTGGGCCTGGGCCTGGGCCTGGGCCCTGGGCCTGGGCCCTGGGCCTGGGCCTGGGCCCTGGGCCCTGGGCCTGGGCCTGGGCCCTGGGCCTGGGCCCTGGGCCTGGGCCCTGGGCCTGGGCCTGGGCCTGGGCCTGGGCCTGGGCCCTGGGCCCTGGGCCTGGGCCTGGGCCTGGGCCTGGGCCCTGGGCCCTGGGCCCTGGGCCTGGGCCCTGGGCCTGGGCCCTGGGCCTGGGCCTGGGCCTGGGCCTGGGCCCTGGGCCTGGGCCTGGGCCTGGGCCCTGGGCCTGGGCCTGGGCCTGGGCCCTGGGCCTGGGCCTGGGCCCTGGGCCCTGGGCCCTGGGCCCTGGGCCTGGGCCTGGGCCTGGGCCTGGGCCCTGGGCCTGGGCCTGGGCCCTGGGCCTGGGCCTGGGCCTGGGCCTGGGCCCTGGGCCTGGGCCTGGGCCCTGGGCCTGGGCCTGGGCCTGGGCCTGGGCCTGGGCCTGGGCCTGGGCCTGGGCCCTGGGCCTGGGCCTGGGCCTGGGCCCTGGGCCTGGGCCCTGGGCCTGGGCCTGGGCCTGGGCCCTGGGCCCTGGGCCTGGGCCTGGGCCCTGGGCCCTGGGCCTGGGCCTGGGCCTGGGCCTGGGCCCTGGGCCTGGGCCCTGGGCCTGGGCCCTGGGCCTGGGCCTGGGCCTGGGCCCTGGGCCTGGGCCTGGGCCTGGGCCTGGGCCTGGGCCCTGGGCCTGGGCCTGGGCCCTGGGCCTGGGCCTGGGCCTGGGCCTGGGCCCTGGGCCTGGGCCTGGGCCTGGGCCTGGGCCTGGGCCTGGGCCCTGGGCCTGGGCCTGGGCCTGGGCCTGGGCCTGGGCCCTGGGCCTGGGCCTGGGCCTGGGCCCTGGGCCTGGGCCTGGGCCTGGGCCCTGGGCCTGGGCCTGGGCCCTGGGCCTGGGCCTGGGCCCTGGGCCTGGGCCTGGGCCCTGGGCCTGGGCCTGGGCCCTGGGCCCTGGGCCCTGGGCCCTGGGCCTGGGCCTGGGGCCTGGGCCTGGGCCTGGGCCCTGGGCCTGGGCCCTGGGCCTGGGCCTGGGCCTGGGCCCTGGGCCTGGGCCTGGGCCTGGGCCCTGGGCCTGGGCCTGGGCCCTGGGCCTGGGCCTGGGCCTGGGCCTGGGCCTGGGCCTGGGCCTGGGCCTGGGCCTGGGCCCTGGGCCTGGGCCTGGGCCCTGGGCCTGGGCCTGGGCCTGGGCCTGGGCCTGGGCCTGGGCCCTGGGCCTGGGCCCTGGGCCTGGGCCTGGGCCTGGGCCTGGGCCCTGGGCCTGGGCCTGGGCCCTGGGCCTGGGCCCTGGGCCTGGGCCTGGGCCTGGGCCCTGGGCCTGGGCCTGGGCCTGGGCCCTGGGCCTGGGCCTGGGCCTGGGCCCTGGGCCTGGGCCTGGGCCTGGGCCCTGGGCCCTGGGCCTGGGCCCTGGGCCTGGGCCCTGGGCCTGGGCCTGGGCCTGGGCCTGGGCCTGGGCGGCCTGGGCCTGGGCCCTGGGCCTGGGCCTGGGCCTGGGCCTGGGCCTGGGCCTGGGCCTGGGCCCTGGGCCCTGGGCCTGGGCCTGGGCCTGGGCCTGGGCCCTGGGCCTGGGCCTGGGCCCTGGGCCTGGGCCCTGGGCCTGGGCCTGGGCCTGGGCCTGGGCCCTGGGCCTGGGCCTGGGCCTGGGCCTGGGCCCTGGGCCCTGGGCCCTGGGCCTGGGCCCTGGGCCTGGGCCTGGGCCCTGGGCCCTGGGCCTGGGCCCTGGGCCTGGGCCTGGGCCTGGGCCCTGGGCCTGGGCCTGGGCCTGGGCACTGGGCCTGGGCCTGGGCCTGGGCCTGGGCCCTGGGCCTGGGCCTGGGCCTGGGCCCTGGGCCTGGGCCTGGGCCTGGGCCTGAGGCCTGGGCCCTGGGCCTGGGCCCTGGGCCCTGGGCCTGGGCCTGGGCCCTGAGGCCCTGGGCCCTGAGGCCTAGAAGCCTAAAGCTTTTTGAGACAGGTTGTATTATAAAAGAGAGAAAAAGAAAAAATTGTACAGGGGGCTGCAAGCTATCTTCTCGTGAGAAAGAGAAGCCTGCTAGGCCCGAAAACAAAGCCTGCTAGGGCAGGAAAAAAACAGCACACAGCCATGCTCTTGGGCCGGCAACAAACAAGACAAAAAGGCCCATAGGCCAACGCTACAAGAAAAAAACAATGGCCCGAATACATGGGCTTAGAAAAAACTCGGAAAAAACATGCCAAAGTTCAGCCACTCAGATTCCATGCATCTCGTTGTTGAGGAGAAATTGCATATTTCTTTTCCATGGTTACCAGATGAAGACGAACGAGCTGGTAAATTTCCTCGATGAGCTTGTGAGCTGTTCTGGTGGTGTTGTCGAAGACTCTCTGATTCCTCTCATACCATATAAAATAAACTGTTGCTGCTAGAACGGTCCGAGCAGTGAAGTGCTTGAAATTTTGATGTTTGTCCCATTTCGTTGCTGCCCAGTGAACGAGGTTTGTCCATTGAGTGGCACGCCATTGTATGTTTGCTTTCATATTTATTCCATTCCAGACCTCACTTGTGTAGAGGCATTGGAAGAATAGGTGGTCATGAGATTCCTCAGTAGTGTTACAAAGAATGCAGTTTGCTCCATAAACTTCTGCTTGGCCGTAAGCTCTGTCCGTTGTCCTTAGTCTGCCTTGTGTTGCCAACCACAAGATGAATGAATGACGAGGGATGTTGTTCGGATACCAAAGGAGCTTGTGAACGATGTTCTCTGGTCTCCTTTCCCTAATAGCTTCCCAAGCACTTTTGATTGTGAACTTTCCTGATGGGTGCTTGGTCCAAACTATGTGGTCCGTGTCATTTGGGTTGGGCTGATGTTGCACAGCGTCCCAGTATATCTGTAAGCTTGAATGGCCACTTGGAAATTGCCATCTTCCCCCTGATATGATGTCGCTTACCTTTGCGTCCCACTGAAGCCCAGTAGATTGGGTCAAGCGAGTCCGCTCGTGGTCTGCTATTCGCATTCCATTCGGCAACCAATAATCATACCAGAGGAATGTTGTATCTCCATTCCCTATCTTGGACTGAAACCAACCTCTGCACTCCTCTCGGCTCTGAAGGATCTTCCGCCAGGACCACGAGGATGTAGATGGGATAGGGATTTGCCAGAAACTTTTCCCTCTTATTAAGTTCGAGTGAATCCAAGAGGTCCAGATGGACTTGGTAGTGAGAATACGCCATATATGCTTCAGAGTAGCTGCTGTGTTCCATGTCTTTAGCCTCTTTATCCCCAGGCCTCCCTCTTGAAGAGGAAAACTGAGACTTCTCCACGCTACTTTGGCACTGTATGTTTCGTGATTCCCATTCCATAAGAAAGCTGAAATTTGGCTTTCCAACTTATTTATCAGGGATTGGGGAAGGGTGAAAACGGAAGACCAATAAACTTGAAATGAGAAGATTACGGCCTTGACCAACTGAAGTCTGCCTGCATAGGTTAGAGTTGATGTGGTCCATAACTTCATTCTGGAAGTTATGCGATCAAGCAGAGGTTTGCAATCTGAGAAAGTAAGTCTTGAGGTTATTAAGGGGACCCCAAGGTACTTTATAGGCAAGGGCAGCTGTCTGATGCCGATAAGAGCTTGGATGGCTTCCTTTTCTTCCTCAGCAATTCCCGAGAGGAAAAGAGAGCTTTTCTCTTTATTCACACATAACCCTGAGTAGTGGCTAAAAAGATCAAGAGAAGCTTTAAGAATACTTGTTGACCTTCGATCTGCATGACAAAACAACATTAAATCATCTGCAAAACACACGTTAGTAATATCATTCTTTTTGCATCTCCAATGGTGCTTGAAACCAGGCTGCTTGGTGGATTTAGCTAGAACTCCATTCAGACCCTCCATGGCTAGCACAAAGAGATAAGGGGAGAGGGGATCTCCCTGACGAAGCCCTCTGGTTGACTGGAAGAAGCCGTGGAGCTCACCATTCATATTCACCGAGAATGAAGCTGTGGTTATGCAAACCCTTATCCATTCCAGCATGCAGGCAGGAATTCCAATAGTTTTGAGACCTATTAGAATTAGCTGCCAATTTATAGTGTCAAAAGCCTGCCGTAAATCCACTTTGATTGCACACCTTGCAGGACCTGTTCCAAGATGATATCTCTGCATTAATTCTTGGGTTAGCAAAATTGCATCGGAAATTTGTCTACCCGGAATGAAAGCTGTTTGGTTCTGCCCAATAATGCTTGTAAGGGCCTCCTTGAGTCTTTTCGCCAAAATTTTTGAGATGCACTTGTAGAGCACATTGCAACATGAAATTGGACGGTAATCCTCCATTCTGACCGGGTTCTCTTTTTTGGGCACCATAGCTATCTTTGTTGCATTTAGCCCACGGGGAAGCCTGCTTGTTCTGAAGAAAAATTGCACTGCATTGATAACATCTCCCCCCGTTACAGCCCAAGTCTGCTTAAAAAACTTAGCTGTGAATCCATCAGGCCCAGGGGCATTCTCATCTGGGATGGAGTGCATGGCTTCTTTGATCTCGTCATTAGAGACTGGCTGGGCTAGGCCGACTTTTAGGTCTGCTGAGATGGCTTTTGGGAAGAGGTCTTGAGCGTTGACTGGGCCTTCATAGGCTGATGGGGCCGAGAGGATTCTCTTGTAGTAGGCTACTGCAATATTTCCTTTGGCTTCTTGATTCTGGTGAGAGAGCCCATCATTGTCCACCAAGCTGTGAATAGTGTTCCTAGATCTCCTGTGCTGAACTGTCCGATGGAAAAATTTTGTGTTCTTGTCTCCTAGATGAAGCCATTGGACTCGAGACTGTTGCTTGAAAAACGACTCCTCTTCGTTGCTCAGCTGGGCAAAAGTCTTTGCTGCTACTCTCTCTTGTATCATGAGGGTTGTAGATGAGGGGTTGTCGTTTAGCTGAAGCTGAATTGAGCTCCAATCTGCCTTTGCTGTTTCCACTCTCCTCGAAATATGGCTCGTATTAAGCTTGTGGAAAGATTTCAACTTTGCTTTCAGATCTTTAAGCTTTGACTGGAGGATTTGCATGGGGTTCCCTGTGGTTTGCTTATTCCAGACACTGTGAAGGATAGCAGTAAAGTCATCTCGCTGAAGCCAGAGATTAAGGAATTGGAAAGGTTTTTTGGTAGGGGGGATGGAGGCTGTGAGCTGAATGTGCATAGCACTGTGGTCTGAGATGGTTCTGGTTTGGAAATGAGAGATGGCTGATGGCCATCGGTGAAGGAGCTGTGGGTTTACAAAGATCCAATCCAACTTCTTTTGAATTGTTTTATCCCCATGCTGCCCATTGTGCCAAGTGAACTTTGGTCCTTTGAAAGGGAGGTGGACTAAACCTGCTCTTTGAATAGAGTTCGTAAACTCCTCCGAGTAACCATGCCAAGTGTTATCTCCACCTTCCTTGTATAAAGGGCTGAGTATAGCATTAAAGTCCCCCATTATGATCCAAGGAAGATGAGCAAACAATCTACTGCTCGTCAAAATATAATCCCAAAGTTGTCTCCTCTCTGCTGGAGAATGCAGCCCATAAACGAATGTAATGTTTATGGGGTCATTTCCTGTGGTTGTGGTTGCAGTGCAGGTGATCCATTGGGTTTCAAAATGTAGGCTAGTGATGTTATATTTGGATGGGTTCCATCCTAACATAATCCTACAGTGGGGAAGAGAGCTGGTGTTTATGTTGGTAAGGAAGTGCCATTGCTGGCTAATATGGGTTTGAACTAAGCTCAGGTTTTTATCCAAAACTTTTGTTTCTAAGAGGGCTACAATATCTAAATTGTTTTTGTTTATCCATTCCGCAACAGCTTTGTGTTTTTGGGGGCTGTTTAATCCCCAAGTATTCCAACAACCAAAATTATTCATAAAAATAATAGCTAAAAGGGGATTTTTGAGAGGTCATACCTCTCTCTTCTTCCGTCCACCCTTCCTCTTCCTCACAGTATTCCAAGAGAGAGTAGGAGATGTGTCTTTACCAGTGCCTACTGGTTCCTTCCCCTTAGCTGCTTCCTTCGGGGTAATGCTGCCTGAGTCAGAATCTTGACCTTGGTTTCCTGTATCCTGAGTGCATATGGTGTTTTGACTGTCGCTCATGGAGGCCATTTTATTTTCCAAACATGACGTTACATCCATGCTAGTGATCATAGGTAGCGTAGCTTCTAAGTGGCTGGTTATTTCAGGGTGAGCTTGGGTAGAATGTTGCGCTGCGGTCAGGTCTGGGGGTTGTTGGGTTCTTTGGATTGAAGCGTGGTTTGTGTTTTTGGAGGTTGACGCTGACGCAGTGTTGGTATGGTTTGTGGGAGGCTTCAGCGTTGTCTGAGATGGGGTTTTTACCTTGGGTGAGGTAGGTTTAGGGTTTTGTTGTTGTTTTGTGGGTTGTTTCAGCTGTGGTTGGTTGATCTGTGGCTGGTCGATATTAGGGTTTTGTGGTTGTTGGGTGGGCTGTTTGGCGGCGGGGTTTGGGATGGTATCTGTTGGTGGGGGAATTAGGGTTTGGTTGGGCAATGGTATTTCTACCTCTGTGGTGGCCTGAACTTCCAGGTGGCCGGTGGGATGTGGTTCAACTTGGATTTCCTTGCAAGAGTGGCCGAACACCTTGCATTTTTCACAGCGCCTTGGCCTCCATTCATATTCAACTTCTATCTGGATTGGGGTGTCTGATAAAGTGCAGTCGATCTCGAACTGGTGGACATAAGGGAGCGTTGCATCCACCTCCACGCAGATGCGAGCGTAGTCAAGCTTGGTGCAGTTGTGGGTATATTCATCACAGGCCAAGGGTTTGCCCACCATGGTGGCGGCTTGGCTTAACCCTTGCTTTGTCCAGAGGGGAAAAGGCAGACCTCTTAGCCTCAGCCACACTGGCAATTTTGAGATCTTGTTTTTGTCGAAACAAAAATGAGGATGCCATTGTTGTAACACTATGGACTTCCCCCCAAACATCCAAGGCCCCTTCCCAAGGACTTCCTGCAACTCAGTCTCGGATTTAAATCGAAAAAGAAAGAACCCATTGCTGGTGGCCATGACATGCTCTAACCCACTATGTCGCCATGTTTTTGTTGCAATAGTGTTGACTACATGGAAAGGAAGCCTTACCCCTGGAAAAAAACCAACCATGCAGCGAGTCCACTGGTCTACTCCTTCCATAAAGGATTCATCCAGTATCTTAATCGTATTTCCTTCAGTGCAACGAGGTAATGGGTCTAGTGTGTACCTGGTTGTTGAGTTGGTAACACGTACCCTTTCGGCCCATGTGGTTTGTGGCTTGCGTTGCGTGTTGCTGTTCATGATTCAGTAAAGAAAATCGCGCCGTTCTCTCTCTGGGTAATCAAGGGGTTTGGGAGTTGTTTGGTGGTTTTTCCAAAAAATGGCAGTGATGTGGTCAGGTGGCGGCTGATGATTTGGGTTTGAAAATAAGGTAACGAGAAATCAAATGGGGACGATGATGAGATGGGATGGGTCTGGGATTGAAAGAAAAGGTGAACGGCTAGGTTGAAGATGCAGTGAACGGCTGCTTGGTCTCCGGCGAGGATTTCAGAAATTTGAGAGCATCTCTCTCTAAACTTCTCTCTAGAAACCACATAATGAGCCCTCCCCTAAACCCTAAACCCTAAACCCTAAACCCTAAACCCTAAACCTAAACCTAAAGCCTAAGACCTAAACCTAAACCTAAACCCCTAAACCTAAAGCCCTAAACCTAAAGCCCTAAACCCTAAACCTAAACCCTAAAGCCCTAAAGCCTGGGCCTGGGCCCTGGGCCTGGGCCTAAAGGCCCTGGGCCTGGGCCTGGGCCTGGGCCTGGGCCTGGCCTGGGCCCTGGGCCTGGGCCTGGGCCTGGGCCTGGGCCTGGGCCTGGGCCTGGGCCCTGGGCCTGGGCCTGGGCCCTGGGCCTGGGCCTGGGCCTGGGCCTGGGCCCTGGGCCCTGGGCCCTGGGCCTGGGCCCTGGGCCCTGGGCCCAGGGCCTGGGCCCCAGGGCCCTGGGCCTGGGCCCTGGGCCTGGGCCTGGGCCTGGGCCCTGGGCCTGGGCCCTGGGCCTGGGCCTGGGCCCGCCCAGGCCTGGGCCTGGGCCTGGGCCCTGGGCCCTGGGCCCTGGGCCTGGGCCTCAGGGCCTGAGGCCGAGGCCCGGAGGCCCGGGGGGCCCGGGGGCCGGGGCCCGGGGCCCGGGGCCCGGGGGCCCGGGGCCGGGGGCCGGGGGCCTGGGCCTAGGGCCCTAGAGATCCTGGGCCTGGGCCCAGGGCCCCCAGGCCCTGAGGCCCTGGGCCCGGGGGCCCGGGGGCCCGGGGCCCCCAGGCCCTGAGGCCCCCAGGGCCTGGGCCCCCCAGGGCCCCCCAGGCCCTGGGCCCTGGGCCTCCTGGGCCTGGGCCTGGGCCCTGGCCTGGGCCCTGGCCCTGGGCCCGGGGGCCCTGGGCCCTGGGCCCTGGAGTCCTGGGCCTGGGCCATGGCCCTGGGCCCTGGGCCTGAGGGCCTGGGCCCCCAGGCCCCCAGGGCCCCCAGGGACCCTGGGCCCCCAGGGCCCCCAGGGCCCTGGGCCCTGGGCCCTGGGCCACGGGTCCCTGGCCTGGGCCCTGGGCCTGGGCCCTGGCCTGGGCCCTAGGGCCTGAGGCCCTGGGCCCTGGGCCCTGGGCCTAGGGCCCTAAAGACCCTAGGGCCTGGGCCTAGGGCCATTGACCCTCAGGGCCCAAAAGCCTAAAGGCCCTAGGCCTAAACCCTAAACCCTAAAATGATAACACCAACTAAAAGGGCTTGGATATGAAGAAGGTTAGAAATATAAGGTAATACTCATTTAAAATGGGGCTCGTCGAGTCAGGACCAATTTGTCTGAAAATCCAAGGCTAACACCCCCTCCAAAAACCAAGTTCAATCATGTTTGGGGGAAAAGTTTATTACCCATAAATTTAAAGTCTAATACCAACTAAAAGGGCTTGGATATTAACAAGGTTAGAAATCTAAGGCTAATACTCATTTAAAATGGAGCTCGTCGAGTCAGGACCAATTTGTCCGAAAATCCAAGGCTAACACCCCCTCCAAAAACCAAGTTCAATCATGTTTGGGGGAAAAGTCTATTACCCATAAAATTAAAGTTTAATACCAACTAAAAGGGCTTGGATATGAACAAGGTTAGAAATCTAAGGCTAATTCTCATTTAAATGGGGCTCGTCGAGTCATGACCAATTTGTCTGAAAATCCAAGGCTAACACCCCCTCCAAAAACCAAGTTCAATCATGTTTGGGGGAAAAGTCTATTACCCATAAAATTAAAGTCTAATACCAACTAAAAGGGCTTGGATATGAACAAGGTTAGAAATCTAAGGCTAATTATCATTTAAATAGGGCTCATCGAGTCAGGACCAATTTGTCTGAAAATCCAAGGCTAACACCCCCTCCAAAAACCAAGTTTAATCATGTTTGGGGGAAAAGTCTATTACCAATAAATTTGAAGTCTAATACCAACTACAAGGTCTTGGACATGAAAAAGGTTAGAAATCTAAGGCTAATACTCATTTAAAATGGGGCTCGTCGAGTAAAGACCAATTTGTCCAAAAATCCAAGGCTAACACCCCGTCCAAAAACCAAGTTCAATCATGTTTGGGGGAAAAGTCTATTACCAATAAATTTGAAGTCTAGTACCAACTAAAAGGGCTTGGATATAAACAAGGTTACAAATCCAAGGCTAATACTCATTTAAAATGGGGCTCGGCGAGTCGGGACCAATTTGTCCGAAAATCCAAGGCTAACACCCACTCCAAAAACCAAGTTCAATCGTGTTTGGGGGAAAAGTCTATTAGCCATAAAATTGAAGTCTAATACCAACTAAAAGGACTTGGATATGAACAAGGTTAGAAATCTAAGGCAAATACTCATTTAAAATGGAGCTAGTCGAGTACAGACCAATTTGTCTGAAAATCCAAGGCTAACACCCCCTCCAAAAACCAAGTTCAATCATGTTTGGGGGAAAAGTCTATTACCAATAAATTTGAAGTCTAATACCAACTAAAAGGGCTTGGATATGAACAAGGTTACAAATCCAAGGCTAATACTCATTTAAAATGGGGCTCGGCGAGTCGGGACCAATTTGTCCGAAAATCCAAGGCTAACACCCACTCCAAAAACCAAGTTCAATCGTGTTTGGGGGAAAAGTCTATTAGCCATAAAATTGAAGTCTAATACCAACTAAAAAGACTTGGATATGAACAAGGTTAGAAATCTAAGGCAAATACTCATTTAAAATGGAGCTAGTCGAGTACAGACCAATTTGTCTGAAAATCCAAGGCTAACACCCCCTCCAAAAACCAATTTCAATCATGTTTGGGGGAAAAGTCTATTACCAATAAATTTGAAGTCTAATACCAACTAAAAGGGCTTGGATATGAACAATGTTAGAAATCTAAGGCTAATACTCATTTAAAATGGGGCTCGTCGAGTAAGGACCAATTTGTCCGAAAATCCAAGGCTAACACCCCCTCCAAAAACCAATTTCAATCGTGTTTGGGGGAAAGGTCTATTACCCATAAATTTGAAGTCTAATACCAACTAAAAGGGCTTGTATATGACCATGGTTAGAAATCTAAGGCTAATACTCATTTAAAATGGGGCTCGTCGAGTCAGGACCAATTTGTCCGAAAATCCAAGGATAACACACCCTCCAAAAACCAAGTTCTATCATGTTTGGGGGAAAAGTCTATTACCCATAAAATTGAAATCTAATACCATCTAAAAGGACTTGGATATGAACAAGGTTAGAAATCTAAGGCTAATACTCATATAAAATGGGGCACGTCCAGTCAAGACCAATTTTTCCGAAAATCCAAGGCTAACACCCCCTCCAAAAACCAAGTTCAATCATATTTGGGGGAAAAGTCTATTACCAATAAATTTGAAGTCTAATACCAACTAAAAGGGCTTGGATATGAACAAGGTTAGAAATCTAAGGCTAATACTCATTTAAAATGGGGCTCGTCGAGTCAGGGACCAATTTGTCCGAAAAATCCAAGGCTAACACCCCCTCCAAAAACCAAGTTCAATCATGTTTGGGGGAAAAGTCTATTACCCATAAAATTTGAAGTCTAATACCAACTAAAAGGGCTTGGATATGAACAAGGTTAGAAATCTAAGGCTAATACTCATTTAAAATGGGGCTCGTTGAGTCGGGGACCAATTTGTCCGAAAATCCAAGGCTAACACCCCCTCCAAAAACCAAGTTCAATCATGTTTGGGGGAAAAGTCTATTACCCATAAAATTTGAAGTCTAATACCAACTAAAAGGGCTTGGATATGAACAAGGTTAGAAATCTAAGGCTAATACTCATTTAAAATGGGGCTCGTCGAGTCGGGACCAATTTGTCCGAAAATCCAAGGCTAACACCCCACTCCAAAAACCAAGTTCAATCGTGTTTGGGGGAAAAGTCTATTAGCCCATAAAATTTGAAGTCTAATACCAACTAAAAGGGACTTGGATATGAACAAGGTTAGAAATCTAAGGCTAATACTCATTTAAAATGGGGCTCGTCGAGTCAAGACCAATTTTGTCCGAAAAATCCAAGGCTAACACCCCCTCCAAAAACCAAGTTCAATCATGTTTGGGGGAAAAGTCTATTACCCAATAAATTTGAAGTCTAATACCAACTAAAAGGGCTTGGATATGAACAAGGTTAGAAATCTAAGGCTAATACTCATTTAAAATGGGGCTCGTCGAGTCAAAGACCAATTTGTCCGAAAATCCAAGGCTAACACCCCCTCCAAAAACCAAGTTCAATCATGTTTGGGGGGAAAAAGTCTATTACCCATAAAATTTGAAAGTCTAATACCAACTAAAAGGGCTTGGATATGAACAAGGTTAGAAATCTAAGGCTAATACTCATTTAAAATGGGGCTCGTCGAGTAAAGACCAATTTGTCCGAAAATCCAAGGCTAACACCCCCTCCAAAAACCAAGTTCAATCATGTTTGGGGGAAAAGTCTATTACCCATAAATTTGAAGTCTAATACCAACTAAAAGGGCTTGGATATGAACAAGGTTAGAAATCTAAGGCTAATACTCATTTAAAATGGGGCTCGTCGAGTCAGGGACCAATTTGTCCGAAAATCCAAGGCTAACACCCCCTCCAAAAACCAAGTTCAATCATGTTTGGGGGAAAAAGTCTATTACCCATAAAATTTGAAGTCTAATACCAACTAAAAGGGACTTGGATATGAACAAGGTTAGAAATCTAAGGCTAATACTCATTTAAAATGGGGCTACGTCGAGTCAAGACCAATTTTGTCCGAAAAATCCAAGGCTAACACCCCCTCCAAAAAACCAAGTTCAATCATGTTTGGGGGGAAAAGTCTATTACCCAATAAATTTGAAGTCTAATACCAACTAAAAGGGCTTGGATATGAACAAGGTTAGAAATCTAAGGCTAATACTCATTTAAAATGGGGCTTGTCGAGTAAAGACCAATTTGTCCAAAAATCCAAGGCTAACACCCCCTCCAAAAACCAAGTTCAATCATGTTTGGGGGAAAAGTCTATTACCAATAAAATTGAAGTCTAATACCAACTAAAAGGGCTTGGATATGAAACAAAGGTTAGAAATCTAAGGCTAATACTCATTTAAAATGGGGCTCGTCGAGTCAGGACCAATTTGTCCGAAAATCCAAGGCTAACACCCCCTCCAAAAACCAAGTTCAATCATGTTTGGGGGAAAAGTCTATTACCCATAAAATTATAGTCTAATACCAACTAAAAGGGCTTGGATATGAACAAGGTTACAAATCTAAGGCTAATACTCATTTAAAATGGGGCTCGTCGAGTCGGGACCAATTTGTCCGAAAATCCAAGGCTAACACCCCACTCCAAAAACCAAGTTCAATCGTGTTTGGGGGAAAAAGTCTATTAGCCCATAAAATTTGAAGTCTAATACCAACTAAAAGGGACTTGTATATGAACAAGGTTAGAAATCTAAGGCTAATACTCATTTAAAATGGGGCTCGTCAAGTCGAAGACCAATTTTGTCCGAAAATCAAAGGCTAACACCCCCTCCAAAAACCAAGTTCAATCATATTTGGGGGAAAAGTCTATTACCCAATAAATTTGAAGTCTAATACCAACTAAAAGGGCTTGGATATGAACAAGGTTAGAAATCTAAGGCTAATACTCATTTAAAATGGGGCTCGTCGAGTAAAGACCAATTTGTCCGAAAAATCCTAGGCTAACACCCCCTCCAAAAACCAAGTTCAATCATGTTTGGGGGAAAAAGTCTATTACCCAATAAAATTTGAAAGTCTAATACCAACTAAAACGGGCTTGGATATGAACAAGGTTAGAAATATAAGGCTAATACTCATTTAAAATGGGGCTCGTCAAAGTAAAGACCAATTTGTCCGAAAATCCAAGGCTAACACCCCCTCGAAAAACCAAGTTCAATCATGTTTGGGGGAAAAGTCTATTACCCAATAAATTTGAAGTCTAATACCAACTAAAAGGGCTTGGATATGAACAAGGTTACAAATCTAAGGCTAATACTCATTTAAAATGGGGCTCGTCGAGTCGGGACCAATTTGTCCGAAAATCCAAGGCTAACACGCACTCCAAAAACCAAGTTCAATCATGTTTGGGGGAAAAGTCTATTACCCATAAAATTTGAAGTCTAATACCAACTAAAAGGACTTGTATATTAACAAGGTTAGAAATCTAAGGCTAAATACTCATTTAAAATGGGAGCTCGTCGAGTCAGGGACCAATTTGTCCGAAAAATCCAAGGCTAACACCCCCTCCAAAAACCAAGTTCAATCATGTTTGGGGGAAAAGTCTATTAGCCATAAATTTGAAGCCTAATACTAACTAAATGGGCTTGGATATGAACAAGGTTAGAAATATAAGGCTAATACTCATTTAAAATGGGGCTCGTCGAGTCAAGACCAATTTGTATGAAAATCCAAGGCTAACACCCCACTCCAAAAACCAAGTTCAATCATGTTTGGGGGAAAAGTCTATTACCCATAAAATTTGAAGTCTAATACCAACTAAAAGGGACTTGGATATGAACAAGGTTAGATATATAAGGCTAATACTCATTTAAAATGGGGCTCGTCGAGTCAAGACCAATTTGTACGAAAATCCAAGGCTAACATCCCCACCAAAAACCAAGTTCAGTCATGTCTGGGGGAAAAGTCTATTACCAATAAATTCGAGGTCTAATACCTACTAAAAGGGCTTGGATATGAAAAAGGTTATAACTCTAAGGCTAATACTCATTTAAAATGGGGCTCGTCGAGTCGGGACCAATTTGTCCGAAAATCCAAGGCTAACACCCACTCCAAAAACCAAGTTCAGTCGTGTTTGGGGGAAAAAGTCTATTAGCCCATAAAATTTGAAGTCTAATACCAACTAAAAGGGCTTGGATATGACTATGGTTAGAAATCTAAGGCTAATACTCATTTAAAATGTGGGCTCGTCGAGTCATGACCAATTTGTCCCAAAAATCCAAGGCTAACACCCCCGTCCAAAAACCAAGTTCAATCATGTTTGGGGGAAAAAGTCTATTACCCATAAATTTGAAGTCTAATACCAACTAAAAGGGACTTGGATATTAACAAGGTTAGAAATCTAAGGCTAATACTCATTTAAAATGGGGCTCGTCGAGTCGGGACCAATTTGTCCGAAAATCCAAGGGCTAACACCCCCTCCAAAAACCAAGTTCAATCGTGTTTGGGGGAAAAGGTCTATTACCCATAAATTTGAAGTCTAATACCAACTAAAAGGGCTTGTATATGACCATGGTTAGAAATCTAAGGCTAATACTCATTTAAAATGGGGCTCGTCGAGTCAGGGACCAATTTGTCCGAAAATCCAAGGCTAACACCCCCTCCAAAAACCAAGTTCAATCATGTTTGGGGGAAAAAGTCTATTACCCATAAATTTGAAGTCTAATACCAAATAAAAGGGCTTGGATATTAACAAGGTTAGAAATCTAAGGCTAATACTCATTTAAAATGGGGCTCGTCGAGTAAAGACCAATTTGTCCGAAAATCCAAGGCTAACACCCCTCCAAAAAACCAAGTTCAATCATGTTTGGGGGAAAAGTCTATTACCCATAAATTTGAAGTCTAATACCAAACTAAAAGGGCTTGGATATTAACAAGGTTAGAAATCTAAGGCTAATACTCATTTAAAATGGGGCTCGTCGAGTCAGGGACCAATTTGTCCGAAAATCCAAGGATAACACACCCTCCAAAAACCAAGTTCAATCATGTTTGGGGGAAAAAGTCTATTACCCATAAAATTTGAAGTCTAATACCATCTAAAAGGACTTGGATATGAACAAGGTTAGAAATCTAAGGCTAATACTCATATAAAATGGGGCTCGTCAGACAAATTTGTCCGAAAATCCAAGGCTAACACCCCCTCCAAAAACCAAGTTCAATCATGTTTGGGGGAAAAAGTCTATTACCCAATAAATTTGAAGTCTAATACCAATTAAAAGGGCTTGGATATGAACAAGGTTAGAAATCTAAGGCTAATACTCATTTAAAATGGGGCTCGTCAAGTAAAGACCAATTTGTCCGAAAATCCAAGGCTAACACCCCTCCAAAAACCAAGTTCAATCATGTTTGGGGGAAAAGTCTATTACCCAATAAAATTTGAAGTCTAATACCAACTAAAAGGGCTTGGATATGAACAAGGTTAGAAATATAAGGCTAATACTCATTTAAAATGGGGCTCGTTGAGTCAGGGACCAATTTGTCCGAAAATCCAAGGCTAACACCCCCTCCAAAAACCAAGTTCAATCATGTTTGGGGGAAAAAGTCTATTACCCAATAAATTTGAAGTCTAATACCAACTAAAACGGGCTTGGATATGAACAAGGTTACAAATCCAAGGCTAATACTCATTTAAAATGGGGCTCGGCGAGTCGGGACCAATTTGTCCGAAAATCGAAGGCTAACACCCCACTCCAAAAACCAAGTTCAATCGTGTTTGGGGGAAAAGTCTATTAGCCCATAAAATTTGAAGTCTAATACCAACTAAAAGGGACTTGGATATGAACAAGGTTAGAAATCTAAGGCTAAATACTCATTTAAAATGGGGCTCAGTCGAGTCAGGGACCAATTTGTCCCGAAAAATCCAAGGCTAACACCCCCTCCAAAAACCAAGTTCAATCATGTTTGGGGGAAAAGTCTATTACCCAATAAATTTGAAGTCTAATATCAACTAAAAGGGCTTGGATATGAACAAGGTTACAAATCCAAGGCTAATACTCATTTAAAATGGGGCTCGGCGAGTCGGGACCAATTTGTCCGAAAATCCAAGGCTAACACCCACTCCAAAAACCAAGTTCAATCGTGTTTGGGGGAAAAGTCTATTACCAATAAATTTGTAGTCTAATACCAATTAAAAGGGCTTGGATATGAACAAGGTTAGAAATCTAAGGCTAATACTCATTTAAAATGGGGCTCGTCAAGTAAAGACCAATTTGTCCAAAAATCCAAGGCTAACACCCCCTCCAAAAACCAAGTTCAATCATGTTTGGGGGAAAAAGTCTATTACCCAATAAAATTTGAAGTCTAATACCAACTAAAAGGGCTTGGATATGAACAAGGTTAGAAATCTAAGGCTAATACTCATTTAAAATGGGGCTCGTCGAGTCGAGGGACCAATTTGTCCGAAAATCCAAGGCTAACACCCCCTCCAAAAACCAAGTTCAATCATGTTTGGGGGAAAAGTCTATTACCCATAAAATTTGATAGTCTAATACCAACTAAAAGGGCTTGGATATGAACAAGGTTACAAATCTAAGGCTAATACTCATTTAAAATGGGGCTCGGCGAGTCGGGACCAATTTGTCCGAAAATCCAAGGCTAACACCCACTCCAAAAACCAAGTTCAATCGTGTTTGGGGGAAAAAGTCTATTAGCCCATAAAATTTGAAGTCTAATACCAACTAAAAGGGACTTGGATATGAACAAGGTTAGAAATCTAAGGCTAATACTCATTTAAAATGGGGCTCGTCAAGTCAAGACCAATTTTGTCCGAAAATCCAAAGGCTAACACCCCCTCCAAAAACCAAGTTCAATCATATTTGGGGGAAAAGTCTATTACCCAATAAATTTGAAGTCTAATACCAACTAAAAGGGCTTGGATATGAACAAGGTTAGAAATCTAAGGCTAATACTCATTTAAAATGGGGCTCGTCGAGTAAAGACCAATTTGTCCGAAAATCCTAGGCTAACACCCCCTCCAAAAACCAAGTTCAATCATGTTTGGGGGAAAAGTCTATTACCAATAAAATTAAAGTCTAATACCAACTAAAACGGGCTTGGATATGAACAAGGTTAGAAATCTAAGGCTAATACTCATTTAAAATGGGGCTCGTAAAGTAAAGACCAATTTGTCCGAAAATCCAAGGCTAACACCCCCTCCAAAAAACCAAGTTCAATCATGTTTGGGGGAAAAAGTCTATTACCCATAAATTTGAAGTCTAATACCAACTAAAAGGGCTTGGATATGAACAAGGTTACAAATCTAAGGCTAATACTCATTTAAAATGGGGCTCGGCGAGTCGGGACCAATTTGTCCGAAAATCCAAGGCTAACACGCACTCCAAAAACCAAGTTCAATCATGTTTGGGGGAAAAGTCTATTACCCATAAAATTTGAAGTCTAATAGCAACTAAAAGGGACTTGTATATTAACAAGGTTAGAAATCTAAGGCTAAATACTCATTTAAAATGGGGCTCGTCGAGTCAGGACCAATTTGTCTGAAAATCCAAGGCTAACACCCCCTCCAAAAACCAAGTTCAATCATGTTTGGGGGAAAAGTCTATTACCAATAAATTTGAAGTCTAATACCAACTAAAAGGGCTTGGATATGAACAAGGTTAGAAATATAAGGCTAATACTCATTTAAAATGGGGCTCGTCGAGTCGGGACCAATTTGTCTGAAAATCCAAGGCTAACACCCCACTCCAAAAACCAAGTTCAATCATGTTTGGGGGGAAAAAGTCTATTACCCATAAAATTTGAAGTCTAATACCAACTAAAAGGGCTTGGATATGAACAAGGTTAGAAATCTAAGGCTAATACTCATTTAAAATGGGGCTCGTCGAGTCAAGACCAATTTTGTCCGAAAATCCAAGGCTAACACCCCCTCCAAAAAACCAAGTTCAATCATGTTTGGGGGAAAAGTCTATTACCCATAAATTTGAAGTCTAATACCAACTAAAAGGGCTTGGATATGAACAAGGTTACAAATCTAAGGCTAATACTCATTTAAAATGGGGCTCGTCGAGTCGGGACCAATTTGTCCGAAAAATCCAAGGCTAACACCCACTCCAAAAACCAAGTTCAATCGTGTTTGGGGGAAAAGTCTATTACCCATAAAATTTGAAGTCTAATACCAACTAAAAGGGCTTGGATATGAACTATGGTTAGAAATCTAAGGCTAATACTCATTTAAAATGGGGCTCGTCGAGTCATGACCAATTTGTCCCGAAAATCCAAGGCTAACACCCCCGTCCAAAAACCAAGTTCAATCATGTTTGGGGGAAAAGTCTATTACCCATAAATTTGAAGTCTAATACCAACTAAAAGGGCTTGGATATGAACAAGGTTAGAAATCTAAGGCTAATACTCATTTAAAATGGGGCTCGTCGAGTCAGGACCAATTTGTCCGAAAATCCAAGGCTAACACCCCCTCCAAAAACCAAGTTCAATCATGTTTGGGGGAAAAGTCTATTACCCATAAAATTTGAAGTCTAATACCAACTAAAAGGGCTTGGATATGAACAAGGTTAGAAATCTAAGGCTAATACTCATTTAAAATGGGGCTCGTCGAGTCAGGACCAATT
The DNA here is from genome assembly GCA_029030765.1 of Salix suchowensis. Taxonomy (NCBI): domain Eukaryota; kingdom Viridiplantae; phylum Streptophyta; class Magnoliopsida; order Malpighiales; family Salicaceae; genus Salix; species Salix suchowensis. The sequence continues at coordinate 55,632 of JAPFFH010000452.1, read as the reverse complement.
TGTCCGAAAATCCAAGGCTAACACCCCCTCCAAAAACCAAGTTCAATCATGTTTGGGGGAAAAGTCTATTACCCATAAATTTGAAGTCTAATACCAACTAAAAGGGCTTGGATATGAACAAGGTTAGAAATCTAAGGCTAATACTCATTTAAAATGGGGCTCGTCGAGTAAGGACCAATTTGTCCGAAAATCCAAGGCTAACACCCCCTCCAAAAACCAAGTTCAATCATGTTTGGGGGAAAAGTCTATTACCCATAAATTTGAAGTCTAATACCAACTAAAAGGACTTGTATATGACCATGGTTAGAAATCTAAGGCTAATACTCATTTAAAATGGGGCTCGTCGAGTCAGGACCAATTTGTCCGAAAATCCAAGGCTAACACCCCTCCAAAAACCAAGTTCAATCATGTTTGGGGGAAAAGTCTATTACCCATAAATTTGAAGTCTAATACCAACTAAAAGGGCTTGGATATGAACAAGGTTAGAAATCTAAGGCTAATACTCATTTAAAATGGGGCTCGTCGAGTCGGGACCAATTTGTCCGAAAAATCCAAGGCTAACACCCCACTCCAAAAACCAAGTTCAATCATGTTTGGGGGAAAAAGTCTATTACCCATAAATTTGAAGTCTAATACCAACTAAAAGGGCTTGGATATGAACTAAGGTTAGAAATCTAAGGCTAATACTCATTTAAAATGGGGCTCGTCGAGTCATGACCAATTTGTCCCAAAAATCCAAGGCTAACACCCCCTCCAAAAACCAAGTTCAATCATGTTTGGGAGGGAAAAGTCTATTACCCATAAATTTGAAAGTCTAATACCAACTAAAAGGGACTTGGATATGAACAAGGTTAGAAATCTAAGGCTAATACTCATTTAAAATGGGGCTCGTCGAGTCAGGGACCAATTTGTCCGAAAATCCAAGGCTAACACCCCTCCAAAAAACCAAGTTCAATCATGTTTGGGGGAAAAGTCTATTACCCATAAAATTGAAGTCTAATACCATCTAAAAGGACTTGGATATGAACAAGGTTAGAAATCTAAGGCTAATACTCATATAACATGGGGCTTGTCGAGTAAAGACCAATTTGTCCGAAAATCCAAGGCTAACACCCCCTCCAAAAACCAAGTTCAATCATGTTTGGGGGAAAAGTCTATTACCAATAAATTTGAAGTCTAATACCAACTAAAAGGGCTTGGATATGAACAAGGTTAGAAATCTAAGGCTAATACTCATTTAAAATGGGGCTCGTCGAGTAAGGACCAATTTGTCCGAAAATCCAAGGCTAACACCCCCTCCAAAAATCAATTTCAATCGTGTTTGGGGGAAAGGTCTATTACCCATAAATTTGAAGTCTAATACCAACTAAAAGGGCTTGTATATGACCATGGTTAGAAATCTAAGGCTAATACTCATTTAAAATGGGGCTCGTCGAGTCAGGACCAATTTGTCCGAAAATCCAAGAATAACACACCCTCCAAAAACCAAGTTCAATCATGTTTGGGGGAAAAGTCTATTACCCATAAAATTTGAAGTCTAATACCAACTAAAAGGGCTTGGATATGAACAAGGTTAGAAATCTAAGGCTAATACTCATATAAAATGGGGCACGTCCAGTCAAGACCAATTTTTCCGAAAATCCAAGGCTAACACCCCCTCCAAAAACCAAGTTCAATCATATTTGGGGGAAAAGTCTATTACCAATAAATTTGAAGTCTAATACCAACTAAAAGGGCTTGGATATGAACAAGGTTAGAAATCTAAGGCTAATACTCATTTAAAATGGGGCTCGTCAAGTAAAGACCAATTTGTCCAAAAATCCAAGGCTAACACCCCCTCCAAAAACCAAGTTCAATCATGTTTGGGGGAAAAGTCTATTACCAATAAAATTGAAGTCTAATACCAACTAAAAGGGCTTGGATATGAACAAGGTTAGAAATCTAAGGCTAATACTCATTTAAAATGGGGCTCGTTGAGTCAGGACCAATTTGTCCGAAAATCCAAGGCTAACACCCCCTCCAAAAACCAAGTTCAATCATGTTTTGGGGGAAAAGTCTATTACCCATAAAATTATAGTCTAATACCAACTAAAAGGGCTTGGATATGAACAAGGTTACAAATCTAAGGCTAATACTCATTTAAAATGGGGCTCGGCGAGTCGGGACCAATTTGTCCGAAAATCCAAGGCGAACACCCACTCCAAAAACCAAGTTCAATCGTGTTTGGGGGAAAAGTCTATTAGCCATAAAATTGAAGTCTAATACCAACTAAAAGGGACTTGGATATGAACAAGGTTAGAAATCTAAGGCTAATACTCATTTAAAATGGGGCTCGTCAAGTCAAGACCAATTTTTCCGAAAATCAAAGGCTAACAACCCCCTCCAAAAACCAAGTTCAATCATATTTGGGGGAAAAGTCTATTACCAATAAATTTGAAGTCTAATACCAACTAAAAGGGCTTGGATATGAACAAGGTTAGAAATCTAAGGCTAATACTCATTTAAAATGGGGCTCGTCGAGTAAAGACCAATTTGTCCGAAAATCCTAGGCTAACACCCCCTCCAAAAACCAAGTTCAATCATGTTTGGGGGAAAAGTCTATTACCAATAAAATTAAAATCTAATACCAACTAAAACGGTTGGATATGAACAAGGTTAGAAATATAAGGCTAATACTCATTTAAAATGGGGCTCGTAAAGTAAAGACCAATTTGTCCGAAAATCCAAGGCTAACACCCCCTCGAAAAACCTAGTTCAATCATGTTTGGGGGAAAAGTCTATTACCGATAAATTTGAAGTCTAATACCAACTAAAAGGGCTTGGATATGAACAAGGTTACAAATCTAAGGCTAATACTCATTTAAAATGGGGCTCGGCGAGTCGGGACCAATTTGTCCAAAAATCCAAGGCTAACACGCACTCCAAAAACCAAGTTTAATCGTGTTTGGGGGAAAAGTCTATTAGCCATAAAATTGAAGTCTAATACCAACTAAAAGGACTTGTATATTAACAAGGTTAGAAATCTAAGGCAAATACTCATTTAAAATGGAGCTCGTCGAGTACAGACCAATTTGTCTGAAAATCCAAGGCTAACACCCCCTCCAAAAACCAAGTTCAATCATGTTTGGGGGAAAAGTCTATTACCAATAAATTTGAAGTCTAATACGAACTAAAAGGGCTTGGATATGAACAAGGTTAGAAATCTAAGGATAATACTCATTTAAAATGGGGCTCGTCGAGTCGGGACCAATTTGTATGAAAATCCAAGGCTAACACCCACTCCAAAAACCAAGTTCAATCATGTTTGGGGGAAAAGTCTATTACCCATAAAATTGAAGTCTAATACCATTTAAAAGGACTTGGATATGAACAAGGTTAGATATCTAAGGCTAATACTCATTTAAAATGGGGCTCGTCGAGTCAATACCAATTTTTCCGAAAATCCAAGGCTAACACCCCCTTGAAAAACCAAGTTCAATCATGTTTGGGGGAAAAGTCTATTACCAATAAATTTGAAGTCTAATACCAACTAAAAGGGCTTGGATATGAACAAGGTTACAAATCTAAGGCTAATACTCATTTAAAATGGGGCTCGGCGAGTCGGGACCAATTTGTCCGAAAATCCAAGGCTAACACCCACTCCAAAAACCAAGTTCAATCGTGTTTGGGGGAAAAAGTCTATTAGCCCATAAAATTTGAAGTCTAATACCAACTAAAAGGGCTTGGATATGACTATGGTTAGAAATCTAAGGCTAATACTCATTTAAAATGTGGCTCGTCGAGTCATGACCAATTTGTCCCAAAATCCAAGGCTAACACTCCGTCCAAAAACCAAGTTCAATCATGTTTGGGGGAAAAGTCTATTACCCATAAATTTAAAGTCTAGTACCAACTAAAAGGACTTGGATATTAACAAGGTTAGAAATCTAAGGCTAATACTCATTTAAAATGGGGCTCGTCGAGTCAGGACCAATTTGTCCGAAAATCCAAGGCTAACACCCCCTCCAAAAACCAAGTTCAATCGTGTTTGGGGGAAAGGTCTATTACCCATAAATTTGAAGTCTAATACCAACTAAAAGGGCTTGTATATGACCATGGTTAGAAATCTAAGGCTAATACTCATTTAAAATGGGGCTCGTCGAGTCAAGACCAATTTGTCCGAAAATCCATGGCTAACACCCCCTCCAAAAACCAAGTTCAATCATGTTTGGGGGAAAAGTCTATTACCCATAAATTTGAAGTCTAATACCAAATAAAAGGGCTTGGATATTAACAAGGTTAGAAATCTAAGGCTAATACTCATTTAAAATGGGGCTCGTCGAGTCAGGACCAATTTGTCCGAAAATCCAAGGATAACACACCCTCCAAAAACCAAGTTCAATCATGTTTGGGGGAAAAGTCTATTACCCATAAAATTGAAGTCTAATACCATCTAAAAGGACTTGGATATGAACAAGGTTAGAAATCTAAGGCTAATACTCATATAACATGGGGCTTGTCGAGTCAAGACCAATTTTTCCGAAAATCCAAGGCTAACACCCCCTCCAAAAACCAAGTTCAATCATATTTGGGGGAAAAGTCTATTACCAATAAATTTGAAGTCTAATACCAACTAAAAGGGCTTGGATATGAACAAGGTTAGAAATCTAAGGCTAATACTCATTTAAAATGGGGCTCGTCAAGTAAAGACCAATTTGTCCGAAAATCCAAGGCTAACACCCCCTCCAAAAACCAAGTTCAATCATGTTTGGGGGAAAAAGTCTATTACCCAATAAAATTTGAAGTCTAATACCAACTAAAAGGGCTTGGATATGAACAAGGTTAGAAATCTAAGGCTAATACTCATTTAAAATGGGGCTCGTTGAGTCAGGACCAATTTGTCCGAAAATCCAAGGCTAACACCCCCTCCAAAAACCAAGTTCAATCATGTTTGGGGGAAAAGTCTATTACCCATAAAATTATAGTCTAATACCAACTAAAAGGGCTTGGATATGAACAAGGTTAGAAATATAAGGCTAATTCTCATTTAAATGGGGCTCGTCGAGTCAGGACCAATTTGTCCGAAAATCCAAGGCTAACACCCCCTCCAAAAACCAAGTTCAATCATGTTTGGGGGAAAAGTCTATTACCCATAAATTTGAAGTCTAATACCAACTAAAAGGGCTTGTATATGAACAAGGTTAGATATCTAAGGCTAATACTCATTTAAAATGGGGCTCGTCGAGTCAATACCAATTTTTCCGAAAATCCAAGGCTAACACCCCCTTGAAAAACCAAGTTCAATCATGTTTGGGGGAAAAGTCTATTACCAATAAATTTGAAGTCTAATACCAACTAAAAGGGCTTGGATATGAACAAGGTTACAAATCTAAGGCTAATACTCATTTAAAATGGGGCTCGGCGAGTCGGGACCAATTTGTCCGAAAATCCAAGGCTAACACCCACTCTAAAAACCAAGTTCAATCGTGTTTGGGGGAAAAGTCTATTAGCCATAAAATTGAAGTCTAATACCAACTAAAAGGGCTTGGATATGACTATGGTTAGAAATCTAAGGCTAATACTCATTTAAAATGTGGCTCGTCGAGTCATGACCAATTTGTCCCAAAATCCAAGGCTAACACTCCGTCCAAAAACCAAGTTCAATCATGTTTGGGGGAAAAGTCTATTACCCATAAATTTAAAGTCTAGTACCAACTAAAAGGACTTGGATATTAACAAGGTTAGAAATCTAAGGCTAATACTCATTTAAAATGGGGCTCGTCGAGTCAGGACCAATTTGTCCGAAAATCCAAGGCTAACACCCCCTCCAAAAACCAAGTTCAATCGTGTTTGGGGGAAAGGTCTATTACCCATAAATTTGAAGTCTAATACCAACTAAAAGGGCTTGTATATGACCATGGTTAGAAATCTAAGGCTAATACTCATTTAAAATGGGGCTCGTCGAGTCAAGACCAATTTGTCCGAAAATCCATGGCTAACACCCCCTCCAAAAACCAAGTTCAATCATGTTTGGGGGAAAAGTCTATTACCCATAAATTTGAAGTCTAATACCAAATAAAAGGGCTTGGATATTAACAAGGTTAGAAATCTAAGGCTAATACTCATTTAAAATGGGGCTCGTCGAGTCAGGACCAATTTGTCCGAAAATCCAAGGATAACACACCCTCCAAAAACCAAGTTCAATCATGTTTGGGGGAAAAGTCTATTACCCATAAAATTGAAGTCTAATACCATCTAAAAGGACTTGGATATGAACAAGGTTAGAAATCTAAGGCTAATACTCATATAACATGGGGCTTGTCGAGTCAAGACCAATTTTTCCGAAAATCCAAGGCTAACACCCCCTCCAAAAACCAAGTTCAATCATATTTGGGGGAAAAGTCTATTACCAATAAATTTGAAGTCTAATACCAACTAAAAGGGCTTGGATATGAACAAGGTTAGAAATATAAGGCTAATACTCATTTAAAATGGGGCTCGTCAAGTAAAGACCAATTTGTCCGAAAATCCAAGGCTAACACCCCCTCCAAAAACCAAGTTCAATCATGTTTGGGGGAAAAGTCTATTACCAATAAAATTGAAGTCTAATACCAACTAAAAGGGCTTGGATATGAACAAGGTTAGAAATCTAAGGCTAATACTCATTTAAAATGGGGCTCGTTGAGTCAGGACCAATTTGTCCGAAAATCCAAGGCTAACACCCCCTCCAAAAACCAAGTTCAATCATGTTTGGGGGAAAAGTCTATTACCCATAAAATTATAGTCTAATACCAACTAAAAGGGCTTGGATATGAACAAGGTTAGAAATATAAGGCTAATTCTCATTTAAATGGGGCTCGTCGAGTCAGGACCAATTTGTCTGAAAATCCAAGGCTAACACCCCCTCCAAAAACCAAGTTCAATCATGTTTGGGGGAAAAGTCTATTACCCATAAATTTGAAGTCTAATACCAACTAAAAGGGCTTGTATATGAACAAGGTTAGAAATCTAAGGCTAATACTCATTTAAAATGGGGCTCGTCGAGTAAAGACCAATTTGTCCAAAAATCCAAGCCTAACACCCCCTCTAAAAAACAAGTTCAATCATGTTTGGGGGAAAAGTCTATTACCAATAAATTTGAAGTCTAATACCAACTAAAATGTCTTGAATATGAACAAGGTTAGAAATCTAAGGCTAATACTGATTTAAAATGGGGCTCGTCGAGTAAAGACCAATTTGTCCGAAAATCCAAGGCTAACACCCCCTCCAAAAACCAAGTTCAATCATGTTTGGGGGAAAAGGCTATTACCAATAAATTTGAAGTCTAATACCAACTAAAAGGGATTGGATATGAACAAGGTTAGAAATCTAAGGCTAATACTCATTTAAAATGGGGCTCGTCGAGTAAAGACCAATTTGTCCGAAAATCCAAGGCTAACACCCCCTCCAAAAACCAAGTTCAATCATGTTTGGGGGAAAAGTCTATTACCAATAAAATTAAATTCTAATACCAACTAAAAGGGCTTGGATATGAACAAGGTTACAAATCTAAGGCTAATACTCATTTAAAATGGGACTCGGCGAGTAAAGACCAATTTGTCTGAAAATCCAAGGCTATCACCCCCTCCAAAAACCAAGTTCAATCATGTTTGGGGGAAAAGTCTATTACCAATAAAATTAAAGTCTAATACCAACTAAAAGGGCTTGGATATGAACAAGGTTACAAATCTAAGGCTAATACTCATTTAAAATGGGGCTCGGCGAGTCGGGACCAATTTGTCCGAAAATCCAAGGCTAACACCCACTCCAAAAACCAAGTTCAATCGTGTTTGGGGGAAAAGTCTATTAGCCATAAAATTGAAGTCTAATACCAACTAAAATGGCTTGGATATGACTATGGTTAGAAATCTAAGGCTAATACTCATTTAAAATGTGGCTCGTCGAGTCATGACCAATTTGTCCCAAAATCCAAGGCTAACACCCCGTCCAAAAACCAAGTTCAATCATGTTTGGGGGAAAAGGCTATTACCAATAAATTTGAAGTCTAATACCAACTAAAAGGGATTGGATATGAACAAGGTTAGAAATCTAAGGCTAATACTCATTTAAAATGGGGCTCGTCGAGTAAAGACCAATTTGTCCGAAAATCCAAGGCTAACACCCCCTCCAAAAACCAAGTTCAATCATGTTTGGGGGAAAAGTCTATTACCAATAAAATTGAATTCTAATACCAACTAAAAGGGCTTGGATATGAACAAGGTTACAAATCTAAGGCTAATACTCATTTAAAATGGGGCTCGGCGAGTAAAGACCAATATGTCCGAAAATCCAAGGCTATCACCCCCTCCAAAAACCAAGTTCAATCATGTTTGGGGGAAAAGTCTATTACCAATAAAATTGAAGTCTAATACCAACTAAAAGGGCTTGGATATGAACAAGGTTACAAATCTAAGGCTAATACTCATTTAAAATGGGGCTCGGCGAGTCGGGACCAATTTGTCCGAAAATCCAAGGCTAACACCCACTCCAAAAACCAAGTTCAATCGTGTTTGGGGAAAAAGTCTATTAGCCATAAAATTGAAGTCTAATACCAACTAAAAGGGCTTGGATATGACTATGGTTAGAAATCTAAGGCTAATACTCTTTTAAAATGTGGCTCGTCGAGTCATGACCAATTTGTCCCAAAATCCAAGGCTAACACCCCGTCCAAAAACCAAGTTCAATCATGTTTGGGGGAAAAGTCTATTACCCATAAATTTGAAGTCTAGTACCAACTAAAAGGGCTTGAATATTAACAAGGTTAGAAATCTAAGGCTAATACTCATTTAAAATGGGGCTCCTCGAGTCAGGACCAATTTGTCCGAAAATCCAAGGCTAACACCCCCTCCAAAAACCAAGTTCAATCGTGTTTGGGGGAAACGTCTATTACCCATAAATTTGAAGTCTAATACCAACTAAAAGGGCTTGTATATGAACAAGGTTAGAAATCTAAGGCTAATACTCATTTAAAATGGGGCTCGTCGAGTAAAGACCAATTTGTCCAAAAATCCAAGCCTAACACCCCCTCTAAAAAACAAGTTCAATCATGTTTGGGGGAAAAGTCTATTACCAATAAATTTGAAGTCTAATACCAACTAAAATGTCTTGAATATGAACAAGGTTAGAAATCTAAGGCTAATACTGATTTAAAATGGGGCTCGTCGAGTAAAGACCAATTTGTCCGAAAATCCAAGGCTAACACCCCCTCCAAAAACCAAGTTCAATCATGTTTGGGGGAAAATGGCTATTACCAATAAATTTGAAGTCTAATACCAACTAAAAGGGATTGGATATGAACAAGGTTAGAAATCTAAGGCTAATACTCATTTAAAATGGGGCTCGTCGAGTAAAGACCAATTTGTCCGAAAATCCAAGGCTAACACCCCCTCCAAAAACCAAGTTCAATCATGTTTGGGGGAAATGGCTATTACCAATAAATTTGAAGTCTAATACCAACTAAAAGGGATTGGATATGAACAAGGTTAGAAATCTAAGGCTAATACTCATTTAAAATGGGGCTCGTCGAGTAAAGACCAATTTGTCCGAAAATCCAAGGCTAACACCCCCTCCAAAAACCAAGTTCAATCATGTTTGGGGGAAAAGTCTATTACCAATAAAATTAAATTCTAAATACCAACTAAAAGGGCTTGGATATGAACAAGGTTACAAATCTAAGGCTAATACTCATTTAAAATGGGGCTCGGCGAGTAAAGACCAATTTGTCCGAAAATCCAAGGCTATCACCCCCTCCAAAAACCAAGTTCAATCATTTTTGGGGGGAAAAGTCTATTACCAATAAAATTAAAGTCTAATACCAACTAAAAGGGCTTGGATATGAACAAGGTTACAAATCTAAGGCTAATACTCATTTAAAATGGGGCTCGGCGAGTCGGGACCAATTTGTCCGAAAATCCAAGGCTAACACCCACTCCAAAAACCAAGTTCAATCGTGTTTGGGGGAAAAAGTCTATTAGCCATAAAATTGAAGTCTAATACCAACTAAAATGGCTTGGATATGACTATGGTTAGAAATCTAAGGCTAATACTCATTTAAAATGTGGCTCGTCGAGTCATGACCAATTTGTCCCAAAATCCAAGGCTAACACCCCGTCCAAAAACCAAGTTCAATCATGTTTGGGGGAAAAGGCTATTACCAATAAATTTGAAGTCTAATACCAACTAAAAGGGATTGGATATGAACAAGGTTAGAAATCTAAGGCTAATACTCATTTAAAATGGGGCTCGTCGAGTAAAGACCAATTTGTCCGAAAATCCAAGGCTAACACCCCCTCCAAAAACCAAGTTCAATCATGTTTGGGGGAAAAAGTCTATTACCAATAAAATTGAATTCTAATACCAACTAAAAGGGCTTGGATATGAACAAGGTTACAAATCTAAGGCTAATACTCATTTAAAATGGGGCTCGCGAGTAAAGACCAATTTGTCCGAAAATCCAAGGCTATCACCCCCTCCAAAAACCAAGTTCAATCATGTTTGGGGGAAAAAGTCTATTACCAATAAAATTGAAGTCTAATACCAACTAAAAGGGCTTGGATATGAACAAGGTTACAAATCTAAGGCTAATACTCATTTAAAATGGGGCTCGCGAGTCGGGACCAATTTGTCCGAAAATCCAAGGCTAACACCCACTCCAAAAACCAAGTTCAATCGTGTTTGGGGGAAAAAAGTCTATTAGCCATAAAATTGAAGTCTAATACCAACTAAAAGGGCTTGGATATGACTATGGTTAGAAATCTAAGGCTAATACTCTTTTAAAATGTGGCTCGTCGAGTCATGACCAATTTGTCCCAAAATCCAAGGCTAACACCCCGTCCAAAAACCAAGTTCAATCTTGTTTGGGGGAAAAGTCTATTACCCATAAATTTGAAGTCTAGTACCAACTAAAAGGGCTTGAATATTAACAAGGTTAGAAATCTAAGGCTAATACTCATTTAAAATGGGGCTCCTCGAGTCAGGACCAATTTGTCCGAAAATCCAAGGCTAACACCCCCTCCAAAAACCAAGTTCAATCGTGTTTGGGGGAAACGTCTATTACCCATAAATTTGAAGTCTAATACCAACTAAAAGGGCTTGTATATGAACAAGGTTAGAAATCTAAGGCTAATACTCATTTAAAATGGGGCTCGTCGAGTAAAGACCAATTTGTCCAAAAATCCAAGCCTAACACCCCCTCTAAAAAAACAAGTTCAATCATGTTTGGGGGAAAAAGTCTATTACCAATAAATTTTAAGTCTAATACCAACTAAAATGTCTTGAATATGAACAAGGTTAGAAATCTAAGGCTAATACTGATTTAAAATGGGGCTCGTCGAGTAAAGACCAATTTGTCCGAAAATCCAAGGCTAACACCCCCTCCAAAAACCAAGTTCAATCATGTTTGGGGGAAATGGCTATTACCAATAAATTTGAAGTCTAATACCAACTAAAAGGGATTGGATATGAACAAGGTTAGAAATCTAAGGCTAATACTCATTTAAAATGGGGCTCGTCGAGTAAAGACCAATTTGTCCGAAAATCCAAGGCTAACACCCCCTCCAAAAACCAAGTTCAATCATGTTTGGGGGAAATGGCTATTACCAATAAATTTGAAGTCTAATACCAACTAAAAGGGATTGGATATGAACAAGGTTAGAAATCTAAGGCTAATACTCATTTAAAATGGGGCTCGTCGAGTAAAGACCAATTTGTCCGAAAATCCAAGGCTAACACCCCCTCCAAAAACCAAGTTCAATCATGTTTGGGGGAAAAGTCTATTACCAATAAAATTAAATTCTAAATACCAACTAAAAGGGCTTGGATATGAACAAGGTTACAAATCTAAGGCTAATACTCATTTAAAATGGGGCTCGGCGAGTAAAGACCAATTTGTCTGAAAATCCAAAGCTATCACCCCCTCCAAAAACCAAGTTCAATCATGTTTGGGGGAAAAGTCTATTACCAATAAAATTAAAGTCTAATACCAACTAAAAGGGCTTGGATATGAACAAGGTTACAAATCTAAGGCTAATACTCATTTAAAATGGGGCTCGGCGAGTCGGGACCAATTTGTCCGAAAATCCAAGGCTAACACCCACTCCAAAAACCAAGTTCAATCGTGTTTGGGGGAAAAGTCTATTAGCCATAAAATTGAAGTCTAATACCAACTAAAATGGCTTGGATATGACTATGGTTAGAAATCTAAGGCTAATACTCATTTAAAATGTGGCTCGTCGAGTCATGACCAATTTGTCCCAAAATCCAAGGCTAACACCCCGTCCAAAAACCAAGTTCAATCATGTTTGGGGGAAAAGGCTATTACCAATAAATTTGAAGTCTAATACCAACTAAAAGGGATTGGATATGAACAAGGTTAGAAATCTAAGGCTAATACTCATTTAAAATGGGGCTCGTCGAGTAAAGACCAATTTGTCCGAAAATCCAAGGCTAACACCCCCTCCAAAAACCAAGTTCAATCATGTTTGGGGGAAAAGTCTATTACCAATAAAATTGAATTCTAATACCAACTAAAAGGGCTTGGATATGAACAAGGTTACAAATCTAAGGCTAATACTCATTTAAAATGGGGCTCGGCGAGTAAAGACCAATTTGTCCGAAAATCCAAGGCTATCACCCCCTCCAAAAACCAAGTTCAATCATGTTTGGGGGAAAAGTCTATTACCAATAAAATTGAAGTCTAATACCAACTAAAAGGGCTTGGATATGAACAAGGTTACAAATCTAAGGCTAATACTCATTTAAAATGGGGCTCGGCGAGTCGGGACCAATTTGTCCGAAAATCCAAGGCTAACACCCACTCCAAAAACCAAGTTCAATCGTGTTTGGGGAAAAAGTCTATTAGCCATAAAATTGAAGTCTAATACCAACTAAAAGGGCTTGGATATGACTATGGTTAGAAATCTAAGGCTAATACTCTTTTAAAATGTGGCTCGTCGAGTCATGACCAATTTGTCCCAAAATCCAAGGCTAACACCCCGTCCAAAAACCAAGTTCAATCATGTTTGGGGGAAAAGTCTATTACCCATAAATTTGAAGTCTAGTACCAACTAAAAGGGCTTGAATATTAACAAGGTTAGAAATCTAAGGCTAATACTCATTTAAAATGGGGCTCCTCGAGTCAGGACCAATTTGTCCGAAAATCCAAGGCTAACACCCCCTCCAAAAACCAAGTTCAATCGTGTTTGGGGGAAACGTCTATTACCCATAAATTTGAAGTCTAATACCAACTAAAAGGGCTTGTATATGAACAAGGTTAGAAATCTAAGATAATACTCATTTAAAATGGGGCTCGTCGAGTAAAGACCAATTTGTCCAAAAATCCAAGCCTAACACCCCCTCTAAAAAACAAGTTCAATCATGTTTGGGGGAAAAGTCTATTACGAATAAATTTGAAGTCTAATACCAACTAAAATGTCTTGAATATGAACAAGGTTAGAAATCTAAGGCTAATACTGATTTAAAATGGGGCTCGTCGAGTAAAGACCAATTTGTCCGAAAATCCAAGGCTAACACCCCTCCAAAAACCAAGTTCAATCATGTTTGGGGGAAAAAGGCTATTACCAATAAATTTGAAGTCTAATACCAACTAAAAGGGATTGGATATGAACAAGGTTAGAAATCTAAGGCTAATACTCATTTAAAATGGGGCTCGTCGAGTAAAGACCAATTTGTCCGAAAATCCAAGGCTAACACCCCCTCCAAAAACCAAGTTCAATCATGTTTGGGGGAAAAAGTCTATTATCAATAAAATTTGAATTCTAATACCAACTAAAAGGGCTTGGATATGAACAAGGTTACAAATCTAAGGCTAATACTCATTTAAAATGGGGCTCGGCGAGTAAAGACCAATTTGTCCGAAAATCCAAGGCTATCACCCCCTCCAAAAACCAAGTTCAATCATGTTTGGGGGAAAAGTCTATTACCAATAAAATTAAAGTCTAATACCAACTAAAAGGGCTTGGATATGAACAAGGTTACAAATCTAAGGCTAATACTCATTTAAAATGGGGGCTCGCGAGTCGGGACCAATTTGTCCGAAAATCCAAGGCTAACACCCACTCCAAAAACCAAGTTCAATCGTGTTTGGGGGAAAAAGTCTATTAGCCATAAAATTGAAGTCTAATACCAACTAAAATGGCTTGGATATGACTATGGTTAGAAATCTAAGGCTAATACTCATTTAAAATGTGGCTCGTCGAGTCATGACCAATTTGTCCCAAAATCCAAGGCTAACACCCCGTCCAAAAACCAAGTTCAATCATGTTTGGGGGAAAAGGCTATTACCAATAAATTTGAAGTCTAATACCAACTAAAAGGGATTGGATATGAACAAGGTTATAAATCTAAGGCTAATACTCATTTAAAATGGGGCTCGTCGAGTAAAGACCAATTTGTCCGAAAATCCAAGGCTAACACCCCCTCCAAAAACCAAGTTCAATCATGTTTGGGGGAAAAGTCTATTACCAATAAAATTGAATTCTAATACCAACTAAAAGGGCTTGGATATGAACAAGGTTACAAATCTAAGGCTAATACTCATTTAAAATGGGGCTCGGCGAGTAAAGACCAATTTGTCCGAAAATCCAAGGCTATCACCCCCTCCAAAAACCAAGTTCAATCATGTTTGGGGGAAAAGTCTATTACCAATCAAATTGAAGTCTAATACCAACTAAAAGGGCTTGGATATGAACAAGGTTACAAATCTAAGGCTAATACTCTTTTAAAATGGGGCTCGGCGAGTCGGGACCAATTTGTCCGAAAATCCAAGGCTAACACCCACTCCAAAAACCAAGTTCAATCGTGTTTGGGGAAAAAGTCTATTAGCCATAAAATTGAAGTCTAATACCAACTAAAAGGGCTTGGATATGACTATGGTTAGAAATCTAAGGCAAATACTCATTTAAAATGTGGCTCGTCGAGTCATGACCAATTTGTCCCAAAATCCAAGGCTATCACCCCGTCCAAAAACCAAGTTCAATCATGTTTGGGGGAAAAGTCTATTACCCATAAATTTGAAGTCTAGTACCAACTAAAAGGGCTTGAATATTAACAAGGTTAGAAATCTAAGGCTAATACTCATTTAAAATGGGGCTCCTCGAGTCAGGACCAATTTGTCCGAAAATCCAAGGCTAACACCCCCTCCAAAAACCAAGTTCAATCGTGTTTGGGGGAAACGTCTATTACCCATAAATTTGAAGTCTAATACCAACTAAAAGGGCTTGTATATGACCATGGTTAGAAATCTAAGGCTAATACTCATTTAAAATGGGGCTCGTCGAGTAAAGACCAATTTGTCCGAAAATCCAAGGCTAACACCCCCTCCAAAAACCAAGTTAAATCATGTTTGGGGGAAAAGTCTATTACCCATAAATTTGAAGTCTAATACCAGATAAAAGGGCTTGGATATTAACAAGGTTAGAAATCTAAGGCTAATACTCATTTAAAATGGGGCTCGTCGAGTCAGGACCAATTTGTCCGAAAATCCAAGGATAACACACCCTCCAAAAACCAAGTTCAATCATGGTTGGAGGAAAAGTATATTACCCATAAAATTGAAGTCTAATACAATCTAAAAGGACTTGGATATGAACAAGGTTAGAAATCTAAGGCTAATACTCATATAAAATGGGGCTCGTCGAGTCAAGACCATTTTTTCCGAAAATCCAAGTCTAACACCCCCTCCAAAAACCAAGTTCAATCATATTTGGGGGAAAAGTCTATTACCAATAAATTTGAAGTCTAATACCAACTAAAAGGGCTTGGATATGAACAAGGTTATAAATCTAAGGCTAATACTCATTTAAAATGGGGCTCGTCGAGTAAAGACCAATTTGTCCGAAAATCCAAGGCTAACACCCCCTCCAAAAACCAAGTTCAATCATGTTTGGGGGAAAAGTCTATTACCAATAAAATTGAAGTCTAATACCAACTAAAAGGGCTTGGATATGAACAAGGTTAGAAATCTAAGGCTAATACTCATTTAAATGGGGCTCGTCGAGTCAGGACCAATTTGTCCGAAAATCCAAGGCTAACACCCCCTCCAAAAACCAAGTTCAATCATGGTTGGGGGAAAAAGTCTATTACCCATAAATTTGAAGTCTAATACCAACTAAAAAGGGCTTGTATATGAACAAGGTTAGAAATCTAAGGCTAATACTCATTTAAAATGGGGCTCGTCGAGTAAAGACCAATTTGTCCAAAAATCCAAGCCTAACACCCCCTCCAAAAAACAAGTTCAATCATGTTTGGGGGAAAAGTCTATTACCAATAAATTTGAAGTCTAATACCATCTAAAAGGTCTTGAATATGAACAAGGATAGAAATCTAAGGCTAATACTGATTTAAAATGGGGCTCGTCGAGTAAAGACCAATTTGTCCGAAAATCCAAGGCTAACACCCCCTCCAAAAACCAAGTTCAATCATGTTTGGGGGAAAAGTATATTACCAATAAATTTGAAGTCTAATACCAACTAAAAGGGCTTGGATATGAACAAGGTTAGAAATCTAAGGCTAATACTCATTTAAAATGGGGATCGTCGAGTAAAGACCAATTTGTCCGAAAATCCAAGGCTAACACCCCCTCCAAAAACCAAGTTCAATCATGTTTGGGGGAAAAGTCTATTACCAATAAAATTGAAGTCTAATACCAACTAAAAGGGCTTGGATATGAACAAGGTTACAAATCTAAGGCTAATACTCATTTAAAATGGGGCTCGGCGAGTAAAGACCAATTTGTCCGAAAATCCAAGGCTAACACCCCCTCCAAAAACCAAGTTCAATCATGTTTAGGGGAAAAGTCTATTACCAATAAAATTGAAGTCTAATACCAACTAAAAGGGCTTGGATATGAACAAGGTTACAAATCTAAGGGTAATACTCATTTAAAATGGGGCTCGGCGAGTCGGGACCAATTTGTCCGAAAATCCAAGGCTAACACCCACTCCAAAAACCAAGTTCAATCGTGTTTGGGGGAAAAGTCTATTAGCCATAAAATTGAAGTCTAATACCAACTAAAAGGGCTTGGATATGACCATGGTTAGAAATCTAAGGCTAATACTCATTTAAAATGTGGCTCGTCGAGTCATGACCAATTTGTCCCAAAATCCAAGGCTAACACCCCGTCCAAAAACCAAGTTCAATCATGTTTGGGGGAAAAGTCTATTACCCATAAATTTGAAGTCTAGTACCAACTAAAAGGGCTTGGATATTAACAAGGTTAGAAATCTAAGGCTAATACTCATTTAAAATGGGGCTCGTCGAGTCAGGACCAATTTGTCTGAAAAATCCAAGGCTAACACCCCCTCCAGAAACCAAGTTCAATCGTGTTTGGGGGAAAGGTCTATTACCCATAAATTTGAAGTCTAATACCAACTAAAAGTGCTTGTATATGACCATGGTTAGAAATATAAGGCTAATACTCATTTAAAATGAGGCTCGTCGAGTCAGGACCAATTTGTCCGAAAATCCAAGGCTAACACCCCCTCCAAAAACCAAGTTCAATCATGTTTGGGGGAAAAGTCTATTACCCATAAATTTGAAGTCTAATACCAAATAAAAGGGCTTGGATATTAACAAGGTTAGAAATCTAAGGCTAATACTCATTTAAAATGGGGCTCGTCGAGTAAAAACCAATTTGTCCGAAAATCCAAGGCTAACACCCCCTCCAAAAACCAAGTTCAATCATGTTTGGGGGAAAACTCTATTACCCATAAATTTGAAGTCTAATACCAAATAAAAGGACTTGGATATTAACAAGGTTAGAAATCTAAGGCTAATACTCATTTAAAATGGGGCTCGTCGAGTCAGGACCAATTTGTCCGAAAATCCAAGGCTAACACCCCCTCGAAAAACCAAGTTCAATCATATTTGGGGGAAAAGTTTATTACCAATAAATTTGAAGTCTAATACCAACTAAAAGGGCTTGGATATGAACAAGGTTAGAAATCTAAGGCTAATACTCATTTAAAATGGGGCTCGTCGAGTAAAGACCAATTTGTCCGAAAATCCAAGGCTAACACCCCCTCCAAAAACCAAGTTCAATCATGTTTGGGGGAAAAGTCTATTACCAATAAAATTGAAGTCTAATACCAACTAAAAGGGCTTGGATATGAACAAGGTTAGAAATCTAAGGCTAATACTCATTTAAAATGGGGCTCTTCGAGTCCGGACCAATTTGTCCGAAAATCCAAGGCTAACACCCACTCCAAAAACCAAGTTCAATCATGTTTGGGGGAAAAGTCTATTACCCATAAAATTGAAGTCTAATACCTACTAAAAGGGCTTGTATATGAACAAGGTTAGAAATCTAAGGCTAATAGTCATTTAAAATGGGGCTCGTCGAGTAACGACCAATTTGTCCAAAAATCCAAGCCTAACACCCCCTCCAAAAAACAAGTTCAATCATGTTTGGGGGAAAAATCTATTACCAATAAATTTGAAGTCTAATACCAACTAAAATGTCTTGAATATGAACAAGGTTAGAAATCTAAGGCTAATACTGATTTAAAATGGGACTCGTCGAGTAAAGACCAATTTGTCCGAAAATCCAAGGCTAACACCCACTCCAAAAACCAAGTTCAATCATGTTTGGGGGAAAAGTCTATTACCCATAAAATTGAAGTATAATACCAACTAAAAGGGCTTGTATATGAACAAGGTTAGAAATCTAAGGCTAATACTCATTTAAAATGGGGCTCTTCGAGTAAAGACCAATTTGTCCAAAAATCCAAGCCTAACACCCCCTCCAAAAAACAAGTTCAATCATGTTTGGGGGAAAAGTCTATTACCAATAAATTTTAAGTCTAATACCAACTAAAATGTCTTGAATATGAACAAGGTTAGAAATCTAAGGCTAATACTGATTTAAAATGGGGCTCGTCGAGTAAAGACCAATTTGTCCGAAAATCCAAGGCTAACACCCCCTCCAAAAACCAAGTTCAATCATGTTTGGGGGAAAAGTCTATTACCAATAAATTTGAAGTCTAATACCATCTAAAAGGTCTTGAATATGAACAAGGTTAGAAATCTAAGGCTAATACTGATTTAAAATGGGGCTCGTCGAGTAAAGACCAATTTGTCCGAAAATCCAAGGCTAACACCCCCTCCAAAAACCAAGTTCAATCATGTTTGGGGGAAAAGTCTATTACCAATAAATTTGAAGTCTAATACCATCTAAAAGGTCTTGAATATGAACAAGGTTAGAAATCTAAGGCTAATACTGATTTAAAATGGGGCTCGTCGAGTAAAGACCAATTTGTCCGAAAAATCCAAGGCTAACACCCCCTCCAAAAACCAAGTTCAATCATGTTTGGGGGAAAAGTCTATTACCAATAAATTTGAAGTCTAATACCAACTAAAAGGGCTTGTATATGAACAAGGTTAGAAATCTAAGGCTAATACTCATTTAAAATGGGGCTCGTCGAGTAAAGACCAATTTGTCCAAAAATCCAAGCCTAACACCCCCTCCAAAAAACAAGTTCAATCATGTTTGGGGGAAAAGTCTATTACCAATAAATTTGAAGTCTAATACCAACTAAAATGTCTTGAATATGAACAAGGTTAGAAATCTAAGGCTAATACTGATTTAAAATGGGGCTCGTCGAGTAAAGACCAATTTGTCCGAAAATCCAAGTCTAACACCCCCTCCAAAAACCAAGTTCAATCATGTTTGGGGGAAAAGTCTATTACCAATAAATTTCAAGTCTAATACCAACTAAAAGGGCTTGTATATGAACAAGGTTAGAAATCTAAGGCTAATACTCATTTAAAATGGGGCTCGTCGAGTAAAGACCAATTTGTCCAAAAATCCAAGCTTAACACCCCCTCCAAAAACAAGTTCAATCATGTTTGGGGGAAAAGTCTATTACCAATAAATTTGAAGTCTAATACCAACTAAAAGGACTTTTATATGAACAAGGTTAGAAATCTAACGCTAATACTCATTTAAAATGGGGCTCGTCGAGTAAAGACCAATTTGTCCGAAAATTCAAGGCTAACACCCCCTCCAAAAACCAAGTTCAATCATGTTTGGGGGAAAAGTCTATTACCAATAAAATTGAAGTCTAATACCAACTAAAAGGGCTTGGATATGAACAAGGTTAGAAATCTAAGGCTAATACTCATTTAAAATGGGGCTCTTCGAGTCCGGACCAATTTGTCCGAAAATCCAAGGCTAACACCCACTCCAAAAACCAAGTTCAATCATGTTTGGGGGAAAAGTCTATTACCCATAAAATTGAAGTCTAATACCAACTAAAAGGGCTTGTATATGAACAAGGTTAGAAATCTAAGGCTAATAGTCATTTAAAATGGGGCTCGTCGAGTAACGACCAATTTGTCCAAAAATCCAAGCCTAACACCCCCTCCAAAAAACAAGTTCAATCATGTTTGGGGGAAAAATCTATTACCAATAAATTTGAAGTCTAATACCAACTAAAATGTCTTGAATATGAACAAGGTTAGAAATCTAAGGCTAATACTGATTTAAAATGGGGCTCGTCGAGTAAAGACCAATTTGTCCGAAAATCCAAGGCTAACACCCACTCCAAAAACCAAGTTCAATCATGTTTGGGGTAAAAGTCTATTACCCATAAAATTGAAGTCTAATACCAACTAAAAGGGCTTGTATATGAACAAGGTTAGAAATCTAAGGCTAATACTCATTTAAAATGGGGCTCTTCGAGTAAAGACCAATTTGTCCAAAAATCCAAGCCTAACACCCCCTCCAAAAAACAAGTTCAATCATGTTTGGGGGAAAAGTCTATTACCAATAAATTTTAAGTATAATACCAACTAAAATGTCTTGAATATGAACAAGGTTAGAAATCTAAGGCTAATACTGATTTAAAATGGGGCTCGTCGAGTAAAGACCAATTTGTCCGAAAATCCAAGGCTAACACCCCCTCCAAAAACCAAGTTCAATCATGTTTGGGGGAAAAAGTCTATTACCCAATAAATTTGAAGTCTAATACCATCTAAAAGGTCTTGAATATGAACAAGGTTAGAAATCTAAGGCTAATACTGATTTAAAATGGGGCTCGTCGAGTAAAGACCAATTTGTCCGAAAATCCAAGGCTAACACCCCCTCCAAAAACCAAGTTCAATCATGTTTGGGGGAAAAGTCTATTACCAATAAATTTGAAGTCTAATACCATCTAAAAGGTCTTGAATATGAACAAGGTTAGAAATCTAAGGCTAATACTGATTTAAAATGGGGCTCGTTGAGTAAAGACCAATTTGTCCGAAAATCCAAGGCTAACACCCCCTCCAAAAACCAAGTTCAATCATGTTTGGGGGAAAAGTCTATTACCAATAAATTTGAAGTCTAATACCAACTAAAAGGGCTTGTATATGAACAAGGTTAGAAATCTAAGGCTAATACTCATTTAAAATGGGGCTCGTCGAGTAAAGACCAATTTGTCCAAAAATCCAAGCCTAACACCCCCTCCAAAAAACAAGTTCAATCATGTTTGGGGGAAAAGTCTATTACCAATAAATTTGAAGTCTAATACCAACTAAAATGTCTTGAATATGAACAAGGTTAGAAATCTAAGGCTAATACTGATTTAAAATGGGGCTCGTCGAGTAAAGACCAATTTGTCCGAAAATCCAAGTCTAACACCCCCTCCAAAAACCAAGTTCAATCATGTTTGGGGGAAAAGTCTATTACCAATAAATTTCAAGTCTAATACCAACTAAAAGGGCTTGTATATGAACAAGGTTAGAAATCTAAGGCTAATACTCATTTAAAATGGGGCTCGTCGAGTAAAGACCAATTTGTCCAAAAATCCAAGCTTAACACCCCCTCCAAAAAACAAGTTCAATCATGTTTGGGGAAAAGTCTATTACCAATAAATTTGAAGTCTAATACCAACTAAAAGGACTTTTATATGAACAAGGTTAGAAATCTAACGCTAATACTCATTTAAAATGGGGCTCGTCGAGTAAAGACCAATTTGTCCGAAAATTCAAGGCT
Source organism: Salix suchowensis (assembly GCA_029030765.1). NCBI lineage: Eukaryota > Viridiplantae > Streptophyta > Magnoliopsida > Malpighiales > Salicaceae > Salix > Salix suchowensis. Next base: position 33,623 of record JAPFFH010000452.1, on the reverse strand, counting down.
AACACCCCCTCCAAAAACCAAGTTCAATCATGTTTGGGGGAAAAGTCTATTACCAATAAAATTGAAGTCTAATACCAACTAAAAGGGCTTGGATATGAACAAGGTTAGAAATCTAAGGCTAATACTCATTTAAAATGGGGCTCTTCGAGTCCGGACCAATTTGTCCGAAAATCCAAGGCTAACACCCACTCCAAAAACCAAGTTCAATCATGTTTGGGGGAAAAGTCTATTACCCATAAAATTGAAGTCTAATACCAACTAAAAGGGCTTGTATATGAACAAGGTTAGAAATCTAAGGCTAATAGTCATTTAAAATGGGGCTCGTCGAGTAACGACCAATTTGTCCAAAAATCCAAGCCTAACACCCCCTCCAAAAAACCAAGTTCAATCATGTTTGGGGGAAAAAGTCTATTACCAATAAATTTGAAGTCTAATACCAACTAAAATGTCTTGAATATGAACAAGGTTAGAAATCTAAGGCTAATACTGATTTAAAATGGGGCTCGTCGAGTAAAGACCAATTTGTCCGAAAAATCCAAGGCTAACACCCACTCCAAAAACCAAGTTCAATCATGTTTGGGGGTAAAAGTCTATTACCCATAAAATTGAAGTCTAATACCAACTTAAAAGGGCTTGTATATGAACAAGGTTAGAAATCTAAGGCTAATACTCATTTAAAATGGGGCTCTTCGAGTAAAGACCAATTTGTCCAAAAATCCAAGCCTAACACCCCCTCCAAAAAACCAAGTTCAATCATGTTTGGGGGAAAAAGTCTATTACCAATAAATTTTAAGTATAATACCAACTAAAATGTCTTGAATATGAACAAGGTTAGAAATCTAAGGCTAATACTGATTTAAAATGGGGCTCGTCGAGTAAAGACCAATTTGTCCGAAAATCCAAGGCTAACACCCCCTCCAAAAACCAAGTTCAATCATGTTTGGGGGAAAAAGTCTATTACCAATAAATTTGAAGTCTAATACCATCTAAAAGGGTCTTGAATATGAACAAGGTTAGAAATCTAAGGCTAATACTCGATTTAAAATGGGGCTCGTCGAGTAAAGACCAATTTGTCCGAAAATCCAAGGCTAACACCCCCTCCAAAAACCAAGTTCAATCATGTTTGGGGGAAAAGTCTATTACCAATAAATTTGAAGTCTAATACCATCTAAAAGGTCTTGAATATGAACAAGGTTAGAAATCTAAGGCTAATACTGATTTAAAATGGGGCTCGTCGAGTAAAGACCAATTTGTCCGAAAATCCAAGGCTAACACCCCCTCCAAAAACCAAGTTCAATCATGTTTGGGGGAAAAGTCTATTACCAATAAATTTGAAGTCTAATACCAACTAAAAGGGCTTGTATATGAACAAGGTTAGAAATCTAAGGCTAATACTCATTTAAAATGGGGCTCGTCGAGTAAAGACCAATTTGTCCAAAAATCCAAGCCTAACACCCCCTCCAAAAAACCAAGTTCAATCATGTTTGGGGGAAAAGTCTATTACCAATAAATTTGAAGTCTAATACCAACTAAAATGTCTTGAATATGAACAAGGTTAGAAATCTAAGGCTAATACTGATTTACAAATGGGGCTCGTCGAGTAAAGACCAATTTGTCCGAAAATCCAAGTCTAACACCCCCTCCAAAAACCAAGTTCAATCATGTTTGGGGGAAAAGTCTATTACCAATAAATTTCAAGTCTAATACCAACTAAAAGGGCTTGTATATGAACAAGGTTAGAAATCTAACGCTAATACTCATTTAAAATGGGGCTCGTCGAGTAAAGACCAATTTGTCCAAAAATCCAAGCTTAACACCCCCTCCAAAAAACAAGTTCAATCATGTTTGGGGGAAAAGTCTATTACCAATAAATTTGAAGTCTAATACCAACTAAAAGGACTTTTATATGAACAAGGTTAGAAATCTAACGCTAATACTCATTTAAAATGGGGCTCGCCGAGTAAAGACCAATTTGTCCGAAAATTCAAGGCTAACACCCCCTCCAAAAACCAAGTTCAATCATGTTTGGGGGAAAAGTCTATTACCAATAAATTTGAAGTCTAATACCAACTAAAAGGGCTTGGATATGAACAAGGTTAGAAATATAAGGCTAATACTCATTTAAAATGGGGCTCGTCGAGTCAGGACCAATTTGTCCGAAAATCCAAGGCTAACACCCCCTCCAAAAACCAAGTTCAATCATGTTTGGGGGAAAAGTCTATTACCCATAAATTTGAAGTCTAATACCAAATAAAAGGGCTTGGATATGAACAAGGTTAGAAATCTAAGGCTAATACTCATTTAAAATGGGGCTCGTCGAGTAAAGACCAATTTGTCTGAAAATCCAAGGCTAACACCCCCTCCAAAAACCAAGTTCAATCATGTTTGGGGGAAAAGTCTATTACCCATAAATTTGAAGTCTAATACCAAACTAAAAGGGACTTGGATATGAACAAGGTTAGAAATCTAAGGCTAATACTCATTTAAAATGGGGCTCGTCGAGTCGAGACCAATTTGTCCGAAAATCCAAGGATAACACACCCTCCAAAAACCAAGTTCAATCATGTTTGGGGGAAAAGTCTATTACCCATAAAATTTGAAGTCTAATACCAACTAAAAGGGCTTGGATATGAACAAGGTTAGAAATCTAAGGCTAATACTCATTTAAAATGGGGCTCGTCGAGTCAAGACCAATTTTGTCCGAAAAATCCAAGGCTAACACCCCCTCCAAAAACCAAGTTCAATCATGTTTGGGGGAAAAAGTCTATTACCAATAAATTTGAAGTCTAATACCAACTAAAAGGGCTTGGATATGAACAAGGTTAGAAATCTAAGGCTAATACTCATTTAAAATGGGGCTCGTCGAGTAAAGACCAATTTGTCCGAAAATCCAAGGCTAACACCCCCTCCAAAAACCAAGTTCAATCATGTTTGGGGGAAAAGTCTATTACCAATTAAATTGAAGTCTAATACCAACTAAAAGGGCTTGGATATGAACAAGGTTAGAAATGTAAGGCTAATACTCATTTAAAATGGGGCTCTTCGAGTCCGGACCAATTTGTCCGAAAATCCAAGGCTAACACCCACTCCAAAAACCAAGTTCAATCATGTTTGGGGGAAAAGTCTATTACCCATAAAATTGAAGTCTAATTCCAACTAAAAGGGCTTGTATATGAACAAGGTTAGAAATCTAAGGCTAATAGTCATTTAAAATGGGGCTCGTCGAGTAACGACCAATTTGTCCAAAAATCCAAGCCTAACACCCCCTCCAAAACACAAGTTCAATCATGTTTGGGGGAAAAATCTATTACCAATAAATTTGAAGTCTAATACCAACTAAAATGTCTTGAATATGAACAAGGTTAGAAATCTAAGGCTAATACTGATTTAAAATGGGGCTCGTCGAGTAAAGACCAATTTGTCCGAAAATCCAAGGCTAACACCCACTCCAAAAACCAAGTTCAATCATGTTTGGGGGAAAAGTCTATTACCCATAAAATTGAAGTCTAATACCAACTAAAAGGGCTTGTATATGAACAAGGTTAGAAATCTAAGGCTAATACTCATTTAAAATGGGGCTCTTCGAGTAAAGACCAATTTGTCCAAAAATCCAAGCCTAACACCCCCTCCAAAAAACAAGTTCAATCATGTTTGGGGGAAAAGTCTATTACCAATAAATTTTGAAGTCTAATACCAACTAAAAGGGTCTTGAATATGAACAAGGTTAGAAATCTAAGGCTAATACTCATTTAAAATGGGGCTCGTCGAGTAAAGACCAATTTGTCCGAAAAATCCAAGGCTAACACCCCCTCCAAAAACCAAGTTCAATCATGTTTGGGGGAAAAGTCTATTACCAATAAATTTGAAGTCTAATACCATCTAAAAGGTCTTGAATATGAACAAGGTTAGAAATCTAAGGCTAATACTGATTTAAAATGGGGCTCGTCGAGTAAAGACCAATTTGTCCGAAAATCCAAGGCTAACACCCCCTCCAAAAACCAAGTTCAATCATGTTTGGGGGAAAAGTCTATTACCAATAAATTTGAAGTCTAATACCAACTAAAAGGGCTTGTATATGAACAAGGTTAGAAATCTAAGGCTAATACTCATTTAAAATGGGGCTCGTCGAGTAAAGACCAATTTGTCCGAAAAATCCAAGGCTAACACCCCCTCCAAAAAACCAAGTTCAATCATGTTTGGGGGAAAAGTCTATTACCCAATAAATTTGAAGTCTAATACCCAACTAAAAGGGTCTTGAATATGAACAAGGTTAGAAATCTAAGGCTAATACTGATTTAAAATGGGGCTCGTCGAGTAAAGACCAATTTGTCCGAAAATCCAAGGCTAACACCCCCTCCAAAAACCAAGTTCAATCATGTTTGGGGGAAAAGTCTATTACCAATAAATTTGAAAGTCTAATACCAACTAAAAGGGCTTGTATATGAACAAGGTTAGAAATCTAAGGCTAATACTCATTTAAAATGGGGCTCGTCGAGTAAAGACCAATTTGTCCAAAAATCCAAGCCTAACACCCCCTCCAAAAAACCAAGTTCAATCATGTTTGGGGGAAAAGTCTATTACCAATAAATTTGAAGTCTAATACCCAACTAAAAGGGTCTTGAATATGAACAAGGTTAGAAATCTAAGGCTAATACTGATTTAAAATGGGGCTCGTCGAGTAAAGACCAATTTGTCCGAAAAATCCAAGGCTAACACCCCCTCCAAAAACCAAGTTCAATCATGTTTGGGGGAAAAGTCTATTACCAATAAATTTCAAGTCTAATACCAACTAAAAGGGCTTGTATATGAACAAGGTTAGAAATCTAAGGCTAATACTCATTTAAAATGGGGCTCGTCGAGTAAAGACCAATTTGTCCAAAAATCCAAGGCTTAACACCCCCTCCAAAAAACCAAGTTCAATCATGTTTGGGGGAAAAGTCTATTACCAATAAATTTGAAGTCTAATACCAACTAAAAGGGACTTTGTATATGAACAAGGTTAGAAATCTAAGGCTAATACTCATTTAAAATGGGGCTCGTCGAGTAAAGACCAATTTGTCCGAAAATTCAAGGCTAACACCCCCTCCAAAAACCAAGTTCAATCATGTTTGGGGGAAAAGTCTATTACCAATAAAATTTGAAGTCTAATACCAACTAAAAGGGCTTGGATATGAACAAGGTTAGAAATCTAAGGCTAATACTCATTTAAAATGGGGCTCTTCGAGTCCGGACCAATTTGTCCGAAAAATCCAAGGCTAACACCCACTCCAAAAACCAAGTTCAATCATGTTTGGGGGAAAAGTCTATTACCCATAAAATTGAAGTCTAATACCAACTAAAAGGGCTTGTATATGAAACAAGGTTAGAAATCTAAGGCTAATACTCATTTAAAATGGGGCTCGTCGAGTAACGACCAATTTGTCCAAAAATCCAAGCCTAACACCCCCTCCAAAAACAAGTTCAATCATGTTTGGGGGAAAAAGTCTATTACCAATAAATTTGAAGTCTAATACCAACTAAAATGTCTTGAATATGAACAAGGTTAGAAATCTAAGGCTAATACTGATTTAAAATGGGGCTCGTCGAGTAAAGACCAATTTGTCCGAAAATCCAAGGCTAACACCCACTCCAAAAACCAAGTTCAATCATGTTTGGGGGAAAACTCTATTACCCATAAAATTGAAGTCTAATACCAACTAAAAGGGCTTGTATATGAACAAGGTTAGAAATCTAAGGCTAATACTCATTTAAAATGGGGCTCTTCGAGTAAAGACCAATTTGTCCAAAAATCCAAGCCTAACACCCCCTCCAAAAAACAAGTTCAATCATGTTTGGGGGAAAAGTCTATTACCAATAAATTTGAAGTCTAATCCCAACTAAAATGTCTTGAATATGAACAAGGTTAGAAATCTAAGGCTAATACTGATTTAAAATGAGGCTCGTCGAGTAAAGACCAATTTGTCCGAAAATCCAAGGCTAACACCCCCTCCAAAAACCAAGTTCAATCATGTTTGGGGGAAAAGTCTATTACCAATAAATTTAAAGTCTAATACCAACTAAAAGGGCTTGTATATGAACAAGGTTAGAAATCTAAGGCTAATACTCATTTAAAATGGGGCTCGTCGAGTAAAGAACAATTTGTCCAAAAATCCAAGCCTAACACCCCCTCCAAAAAACAAGTTCAATCATGTTTGGGGGAAAAGTCTATTACCAATAAATTTGAAGTCTAATCCCAACTAAAATGTCTTGAATATGAACAAGGTTAGAAATCTAAGGCTAATACTGATTTAAAATGGGGCTCGTCGAGTAAAGACCAATTTGTCCGAAAATCCAAGGCTAACACCCCCTCCAAAAACCAAGTTCAATCATGTTTGGGGGAAAAGTCTATTACCAATAAATTTCAAGTCTAATACCAACTAAAAGGGCTTGTATATGAACAAGGTTAGAAATCTAAGGCTAATACTCATTTAAAATGGGGCTCGTCGAGTAAAGACCAATTTGTCCAAAAATCCAAGCTTAACACCCCCTCCAAAAAACAAGTTCAATCATGTTTGGGGGAAAAGTCTATTACCAATAAATTTGAAGTCTAATACCAACTAAAAGGACTTTTATATGAACAAGGTTAGAAATCTAACGCTAATACTCATTTAAAATGGGGCTCGTCGAGTAAAGACCAATTTGTCCGAAAATTCAAGGCTAACACCCCCTCCAAAAACCAAGTTCAATCATGTTTGGGGGAAAAGTCTATTACCAATAAAATTGAAGTCTAATACCAACTAAAAGGGCTTGGATATGAACAAGGTTAGAAATCTAAGGCTAATACTCATTTAAAATGGGGCTCTTCGAGTCCGGGACCAATTTGTCCGAAAATCCAAGGCTAACACCCACTCCAAAAACCAAGTTCAATCATGTTTGGGGGAAAAAGTCTATTACCCATAAAATTTGAAGTCTAATACCAACTAAAAGGGCTTGTATATGAAACAAAGGTTAGAAATCTAAGGCTAATAGTCATTTAAAATGGGGCTCGTCGAGTAACGACCAATTTGTCCAAAAATCCAAGCCTAACACCCCCTCCAAAAAACAAGTTCAATCATGTTTGGGGGAAAAATCTATTACCAATAAATTTGAAGTCTAATACCAACTAAAATGTCTTGAATATGAACAAGGTTAGAAATCTAAGGCTAATACTGATTTAAAATGGGGCTCGTCGAGTAAAGACCAATTTGTCCGAAAATCCAAGGCTAACACCCACTCCAAAAACCAAGTTCAATCATGTTTGGGGGAAAACTCTATTACCCATAAAATTGAAGTCTAATACCAACTAAAAGGGCTTGTATATGAACAAGGTTAGAAATCTAAGGCTAATACTCATTTAAAATGGGGCTCTTCGAGTAAAGACCAATTTGTCCAAAAATCCAAGCCTAACACCCCCTCCAAAAACAAGTTCAATCATGTTTGGGGGAAAAGTCTATTACCAATAAATTTTGAAGTCTAATACCAACTAAAATGTCTTGAATATGAACAAGGTTAGAAATCTAAGGCTAATACTCGATTTAAAATGGGGCTCGTCGAGTAAAGACCAATTTGTCCGAAAATCCAAGGCTAACACCCCCTCCAAAAACCAAGTTCAATCATGTTTGGGGGAAAAGTCTATTACCAATAAATTTGAAGTCTAATACCAACTAAAAGGGTTTGTATATGAACAAGGTTAGAAATCTAAGGCTAATACTGATTTAAAATGGGGCTCGTCGAGTAAAGACCAATTTGTCCGAAAATCCAAGCCTAACACCCCCTCCAAAAAACAAGTTCAATCATGTGTGGGGGAAAAGTCTATTACCAATAAATTTGAAGTCTAATACCAACTAAAATGTCTTGAATATGAACAAGGTTAGAAATCCAAGGCTAATACTGATTTAAAATGGGGCTCGTCGAGTAAAGACCAATTTGTCCGAAAATCCAAGTCTAACACCCCCTCCAAAAACAAAGTTCAATCATGTTTGGGGGAAAAGTCTATTACCAATAAATTTCAAGTCTAATACCAACTAAAAGGGCTTGTATATGAACAAGGTTAGAAATCTAAGGCTAATACTCATTTAAAATGGGGCTCGTCGAGTAAAGACCAATTTGTCCAAAAATCCAAGCTTAACACCCCCTCCAAAAAACAAGTTCAATCATGTTTGGGGGAAAAGTCTATTACCAATAAATTTGAAGTCTAATACCAACTAAAAGGACTTTTATATGAACAAGGTTAGAAATCTAACGCTAACACTCATTTAAAATGGGGCTTGTCGAGTAAAGACCAATTTGTCCGAAAATTCAAGGCTAACACCCCCTCCAAAAACCAAGTTCAATCATGTTTGGGGGAAAAGTCTATTACCAATAAATTTGAAGTCTAATACCAACTAAAAGGGCTTGGATATGAACAAGGTTAGAAATATAAGGCTAATACTCATTTAAAATGGGGCTCGTCGAGTAAAGACCAATTTGTCCGAAAATCCAAGGCTAACACCCCCTCCAAAAACCAAGTTCAATCATGTTTGGGGGAAAAGTCTATTACCAATAAAATTGAAGTTTAATACCAACTAAAAGGGCTTGGATATGAACAAGGTTAGAAATCTAAGGCTAATACTCATTTAAAATGGGGCTCGTCGAGTCAGGACCAATTTGTCCGAAAATCCAAGGCTAACACCCCCTCCAAAAACCAAGTTCAATCATGTTTGGGGGAAACGTCTATTAGCCATAAATTTGAAGTCTAATACCAACTAAAAGGGATTGGATATGAACAAGGTTAGAAATCTAAGGCTAATACTCATTTAAAATGGGGCTCGTCAAGTCAAGACCAATTTTTCCGAAAATCCAAGGCTAACACCCCCTCCAAAAACCAAGTTCAATCATATTTGGGGGAAACGTCTATTACCAATAAATTTGAAGTCTAATACCAACTAAAAGGGCCTGGATATGAAAAAGGTTAGAAATCTAAGGCTAATACTCCTTTAAAATGGGGCTTGTTAAGTAAAGACCAATTTGTCCGAAAATCCAAGGCTAACACCCCCTCCAAAAACCAAGTTCAATCATGTTTGGGGGAAAAGTCTATTACCAATAAAATTAAAGTCTAATACCAACTAAAAGGGCTTGGATATGAACAAGGTTATAAATATAAGGCTAATACTCATTTAAAATGGGGCTCGGCGAGTCGGGACCAATTTGTCCAAAAATCCAAGGCTAACACCCACTCCAAAAACCAAGTTCAATCATGTTTGGTGGAAAAGTCTATTACCCATAAAATTGAAGTCTAATACCAACTAAAAGGGCTTGAATATGAACAAGGTTAGAAATATAAGGCTAATACTCATTTAAAATGGGGCTCGTCAAGTCAAGACCAATTTTTCCGAAAATCCAAGGCTAACACCCCCTCCAAAAACGAAGTTCAATCATGTTTTGGGGGAAAAGTCTATTACCAATAAATTTGAAGTCTAATACCAACTAAAAGGGCTTGGATATGAACAAGGTTAGAAATATAAGGCTTATACTCATTTAAAATGGGGCTCGTCGAGTCATGACCAATTTGTCCGAAAAACCAAGGCTAACACCCCCTCCAAAAACCAAGTTCAATCATGTTTGGGGGAAAAGTCTATTACCCATAAATTTGAAGTCTAATACCAACTAAAAGGGATTGGATATGAACAAGGTTAGAAATTTAAGGCTAATACTCATTTAAAATGGGGCTCGTCAAGTCAAGACCAATTTCTCCGAAAATCCAAGGCTAACACCCCCTCCAAAAACCAAGTTCAATCATGTTTGGGGGAAAAGTCTATTACCAATAAATTTGAAGTATAATACCAACTAAAAGGTCTTGGATATGAACAAAGTTAGGAATCTAAGGCTAATAATCATTTAAAATGGGCCTCGTCGAGTCATGAACAATTTATCCGAAAAACCAAGGCTAACACCCCCTCCAAAAACCAAGTTCAATCATGTTTGGGGGAAAAGTCTATTACCAATAAATTTGAAGTCTAATACCAACTAAAAGGGCTTGGATATGAAAAAGGTTATAAATCTACGGCTAATACTCATTTAAAATGGGGCTCGGCGAGTCGGGACCAATTTCTCCGAAAATCCAAGGCTAACACCCCTCCAAAAACGAAGTTCAATCATGTTTGGGGGAAAAGTCTATTACCCATAAAAATAAAGTCTAATACCAACTAAAAGGGCTTGGATAAGAACAAGGTTAGAAATCTATTGCTAATTCTCATTTAAATAGGGCTCATCGAGTCAGGACTAATTTGTCCGAAAATCCAAGGCTAACAGCCCCTCCAAAAACGAAGTTCAATCATGTTTTGGGAAAAAGTCTATTACCAACAAATTTGAAGTCTAATACCAACTAAAAGGGCTTGGATATGAACAAGGTTAGAAATATAAGGCTTATACTCATTTAAAATGGGTCTCGTCGAGTCATGACCAATTTGTCCGAAAATCCAAGGCTAACACCCCCTCCAAAAACCAAGTTCAATCATGTTTGGGGGAAAAGTCTATTACCCATAAAATTGAAGTCTAATACCAACTAAAAGGGCTTGGATATGAAAAAGGTTTTAAATCTAAGGCTAATACTCATTTAAAATGGGGCTCGGCGAGGCGGGACCAATTTGTCCCAAAATCCAAGGCTAACACCCACTCCAAAAACCAAGTTCATTCATGTTTGGGGGAAAAGTCTATTACCCATAAAATTGAAGTCTAATACCAACTAAAAGGGCTTGGATATGAACAAGGTTAGAAATATAAGGCTTATACTCATTTAAAATGGGGCTTGTCGAGTAAAGACCAATTTGTCCGAAAATCCAAGGCTAACACCCCCTCCAAAAACCAAGTTCAATCATGTTTGGGGGAAAAGTCTATTACCATAAATTTGATGTCTAATACCAACTAAAAGGTCTTGGATATGAACAAGGTTAGAAATCTAAGGCTAATACTCATTTAAAATGGGGCTCGTTGAGTCAGGACCAATTTGTCCAAAAAACCAAGGCTGACACCCCCTCCAAAAACGAAGTTCAATCATGTTTGGGGGAAAAGTCTATTTCCCATAAATTTAAAGTCTAATACCAACTAAAAGGGCTTGGATATGAACAAGGTTAGAAATCTAAGGCTAATACTCATTTAAAATGGGGCTTGTCGAGTAAAGACCAATTTGTCCGAAAATCCAAGGCTAACACCCCCTCCAAAAACTAAGTTCAATCATGTTTGGGGGAAAAGTCTATTACCAATAAATTTGAAGTCTAATACCAACTAAAAGGTATTGTATATGAACAACGTTTGAAATCTAAGGCTAATACTCATTTAAAATGGGGCTCGTCGAGTCATGACCAATTTGTCCGAAAAATCAAGGCTAACACCCCCTCCAAAAACCAAGTTCAATCATGTTTGGGGGGAAAGTCTATTACCAATAAATTTGAAGTCTAATACCTACTAAACGGGCTTGGATATGAACAAGGTTAGAAATTTAAGGCTAATACTCATTTAAAATGGGGCTCGTCGAGTCAAGACCAATTTGTCCGAAAATCCAAGGCTAACACCCCCTCCAAAAACCAAGTTCAATCATGTTTGGGGGAAAAGTCTATTACCCATAAATTTGAAATTTAATACCAACTAAAAGGGCTTGGATATGAAAAACGTTAGAAATCTAAAGCTAATACTCATTTAAAATGGGGTCGTCGAGTCAGGACCAATTTGTCCGAAAATCCAAGCCTAACACCACCTCCAAAAACCAAGTTCAACCATGTTTGGGAGAAAAGTGTATCACCCATAATTTTGAAGTCTAATACCAACTAAAAGGGTCTTGGATATGAACAAGGTTAGAAATCTAAGGCTAATACTCATTTAAAATGGGGCTCGACGAGTCGGGGACCAATTTGTCCGAAAAATCCAAGGCTAACACCCCACTCCAAAAAACCAAGTTCAATCATGTTTGGGGGAAAAGTCTATTACCCATAAAATTTGAAGTCTAATACCAACTAAAAGGGCTTGGATATGAACAAGGTTAGAAATTTAAGGCTAATACTCGTTTAAAATGGGGCTCGTCGAGTCAGGGACCAATTTGTCCGAAAAATCCAAGGCTAACACACCCTCCAAAAACCAAGTTCAATCATGTTTGGGGGAAAAGTCTATTACCCATAAATTTGAAGTATAATACCAACTAAAAGGGCTTGGATATGAACAAGGTTAGAAATCTAAGGCTAATACTCATTTAAAATGGGGCTCGTCGAGTCAGGGACCAATTTGTCCGAAAAATCCAAGGCTAACACCCCCTCCAAAAACCAAGTTCAATCATGTTTGGGGGAAAAGTCTATTACCCATAAATTTGAAGTCTAATACCAACTAAAAGGGCTTGGATATGAACAAGGTTAGAAATCTAAGGCTAATACTCATTTAAAATGGGGCTCGTCGAGTCGGGACCAATTTGTCCGAAAATCCAAGGCTAACACCCCCTCCAAAAACCAAGTTCAATCATGTTTGGGGGAAAAAGTCTATTACCCATAAATTTGAAGTCTAATACCAACTAAAAGGGCTTGGATATGAACAAGGTTAGAAATCTATGCTAATACTCATGTAAATGGGGCTCGTCGAGTCAGGACCAATTTGTCCGAAAATCCAAGGCTAACACCCCCTCCAAAAACCAAGTTCAATCATGTTTGGGGAAAAAGTCTATTACCCATAAATTTGAAGTCTAATACCAACTAAAAGGGCTTGGATATGAACAAGGTTAGAAATCTAAGGCTAATACTCATTTAAAATGGGGCTCGTCGAGTCAGGACCAATTTGTCCGAAAATCCAAGGCTAACACCCCCTCCAAAAACCAAGTTCAATCATGTTTGGGGGAAAAGTCTATTACCCATAAATTTGAAGTCTAATACCAACTAAAAGGGCTTGGATATGAACAAGGTTAGAAATCTAAGGCTAATACTCATTTAAAATGGGGCTCGTCGAGTCAGGACCAATTTGTCCAAAAATCCAAGGCTAACACCCCCTCCAAAAACCAAGTTCAATCATGTTTGGGGGAAAAGTCTATTACCCATAAATTTAAAGTCTAATACCAACTAAAAGGGCTTGGATATGAACAAGGTTAGAAATCTAAGGCTAATACTCATTTAAAATGGGGCTTGTCGAGTAAAGGACCAATTTGTCCGAAAATCCAAGGCTAACACCCCCTCCAAAAACTAAGTTCAATCATGTTTGGGGGAAAAAGTCTATTACCCAATAAATTTGAAGTCTAATACCAACTAAAAGGGTATTGTATATGAACAACGTTTAGAAATCTAAGGCTAATACTCATTTAAAATGGGGCTCGTCGAGTCATGACCAATTTGTCCGAAAAATCCAAGGCTAACACCCCCTCCAAAAACCAAGTTCAATCATGTTTGGGGGAAAAGTCTATTACCCATAAATTTGAAGTCTAATACCAACTAAAACGGGCTTGGATATGAACAAGGTTAGAAATCTAAGGCTAATACTCATTTAAAATGGGGCTCGTCGAGTCAAGACCAATTTGTCCGAAAATCCAAGGCTAACACCCCCCTCCAAAAACCAAGTTCAATCATGTTTGGGGGAAAAAGTCTATTACCCATAAATTTGAAATTTAATACCAACTAAAAGGGCTTGGATATGAAACAAGGTTAGAAATCTAAAGGCTAATACTCATTTAAAATGGGGGTCGTCGAGTCAGGGACCAATTTGTCCGAAAATCCAAGCCTAACACCACCTCCAAAAACCAAGTTCAATCATGTTTGGGAGAAAAGTCTATTACCCATAAATTTTGAAGTCTAATACCAACTAAAAAGGGTCTTGGATATGAACAAGGTTAGAAATCTAAGGCTAATACTCATTTAAAATGGGGCTCGTCGAGTCGGGACCAATTTGTCCGAAAAATCCAAGGCTAACACCCCACTCCAAAAACCAAGTTCAATCATGTTTAGGGGGAAAAGTCTATTACCCATAAATTTGAAGTCTAATACCAACTAAAAGGGCTTGGATATGAACAAGGTTAGAAATCTAAGGCTAATACTCATTTAAAATGGGGCTCGTCGAGTCAGGGACCAATTTGTCCGAAAATCCTAGGCTAACACCCCTCCAAAAACCAAGTTCAATCATGTTTGGGGGAAAAGTCTATTACCCATAAATTTGAAGTCTAATACCAACTAAAAGGGCTTGGATATGAACAAGGTTAGAAATCTAAGGCTAATACTCATTTAAAATGGTGCTCGTCGAGTCAGGACCAATTTGTCCGAAAATCCAAGGCTAACACCCCCCTCCAAAAACCAAGTTCCATCATGTTTGGGGGAAAAAGTCTATTACCCATAAATTTGAAGTCTATTACCAACTAAAAGGGCTTGGATATGAACAAGGTTAGAAATCTAAGGCTAATACTTATTTAAAATGGGGCCGTCGAGTCAGGACCAATTTGTCCGAAAATCCAAGGCTAACACTCCCTCCAAAAACCAAGTTCAATCATGTTTAGGGGAAAAGTCTATTACCCATAAATTTGAAGTCTAATACCAACTAAAAGGGCTTGGATATGAACAAGGTTAGAAATCTAAGGCTAATACTCATTTAAAATGGGGCTCGTCGAGTCAGGACCAATTTGTCCGAAAATCCTAGGCTAACACACCCTCCAAAAACCAAGTTCAATCATGTTTGCGGGAAAAGTCTATTACCCATAAATTTGAAGTATAATACCAACTAAAAGGGCTTGGATATGAACAAGGTTAGAAATCTAAGACTAATACTCATATAAAATGGTGCTCGTCGAGTGAGGACCAATTTGTCCGAAAATCCAAGGCTAACACCCCCTCCAAAAACCAAGTTCCATCATGTTTGGGGGAAAAGTCTATTACCCATAAATTTGAAGTCTAATACCAACTAAAAGGGCTTGTATATGAACAAGGTTAGAAATCTAAGTCTAATACTCATTTTAAATGGGGTTCGTCGAGTCAGGACCAATTTGTCCAAAAATCCAAGGCTAACACCCCCTCAAAAACCAAGTTCAATTATGTTTGGGGGAAAAGTCTATTACCCATAAATTTGAAGTCTAATACAAACAATTAGGGCTTGGATATGACCATGGTTAGAAATCTAAGACTAATAATCATTTAAAATGGGGCTCGTCGAGTCAAGACAAATTTCTCTGAAAATCCAAGGTTAACACCCCCTCAAAAACCAAGTTCAATCATGTTTGCGGTAAAACTCTATTACCCATAAATTTGAAGTCTAATACCAACTAAAAGGGCTTGGATATGACCATGGTTAGAAATCTAAGACTAATAATCATTTAAAATGGGGCTCGTCGAGTTAGGACCAAATTTGTCCGAAAATCCAAAGGCTAACACCCCCTCCAAAAAACCAAGTTCAATCATGTTTGGGGGAAAACTGTATTACCCATAAATTTGAAGTCTAATACCAACTAAAAGGGCTTGGATATGAACAAGGTTAGAAATCTAGGTCTAATACTCATTTAAAATGGGGCTCGTCGAGTTAGGACCAATTTGTCCGAAAATCCAAGGCTAACACCCCCCTCAAAAAACAAAGTTCAATCATGTTTGGGGGGAAAAAGTCTATTACCCATAAATTTGAAGTATAATACCAACTAAAAGGGCTTGGATATGAACAAGGTTAGAAATCTAAGGCTAATACTCATTTAAAATGGGGCTCGTCGAGTCGGGACCAATTTGTCCGAAAAATCCAAGGCTAACACCCCCTCCAAAAAACCAAGTTCAATCATGTTTGGGGGAAAAGTCTATTACCCATAAATTTGAAGTCTAATACCAACTAAAAGGGCTTGGATATGAACAAGGTTAGAAATCTAAGGCTAATACTCATTTAAAATGGGGCTCGTCGAGTCAGGACCAATTTGTCCGAAAATCCAAGGCTAACACCCCCCTCCAAAAACAAAGTTCAATCATGTTTGGGGGAAAAGTCTATTACCCATAAATTTGAAGTCTAATACCAACTAAAAGGGCTTGGATATGAACAAGGTTAGAAATCTAAGGCTAATACTCATTTAAAATGGGG
Organism: Salix suchowensis; assembly: GCA_029030765.1. Classification (NCBI taxonomy): domain Eukaryota; kingdom Viridiplantae; phylum Streptophyta; class Magnoliopsida; order Malpighiales; family Salicaceae; genus Salix; species Salix suchowensis. The sequence goes on along the minus strand of JAPFFH010000452.1, from coordinate 17,567 downwards.
CTCGTCGAGTCAGGACCAATTTGTCCGAAAATCCAAGGCTAACACCCACCCTCCAAAAACCAAGTTCAATCATGTTTGGGGGAAAAAGTCTATTACCCATAAATTTGAAGTCTAATACCAACTAAAAGGCCTTGGATATGAACAAGGTTAGAAATCTAAGTCTAATACTGATTTTAAATGGGGCTCGTCGAGTCAGGACCAATTTGTCCAAAAATCCAAGGCTAACACCCCCTCAAAAACCAAGTTCAATTATGTTAGGGGGAAAAGTCTATTACCCATAAATTTGAAGTCTAATACAAACTAAAAGGGCTTTGGATATGACCATGGTTAGAAATCTAAGGCTAATACTAATTTAAAATGGGGCTCGTCGAGTGAGGACCAATTTGTCCGAAAATCCTAGGCTAACACCCCCTCCAAAAACCAAGTTCAATCATGTTTGGGGGAAAAGTCTATTACCCATAAATTTGAAGTCTAATACCAACTAAAAGGGCTTGGATATGAAAAAGGGTAGAAATCTAAGGCTAATACTAATTTAAAATGGGGCTCGTCGAGTCAGGACCAATTTGTCCGAAAATCCAAGGCTAACACCCCCTCCAAAAACCAAGTTCAATCATGTTTGGGGGAAAAGTCTATTACCCATAAATTTGAAGTCTAATACCAACTAAAAGGGCTTGGATATTAACAAGGTTAGAAATCTAAGGCTAATACTCATTTAAAATGGCGCTCGTCGAGTGAGGAAAAATTTGTCCGAAATCCAAGGCTAACACCCCCTCAAAAACCAAGTTCAATTATGTTTGGGGGAAAAGTCTATTACCCATAAATTTGAAGTCTAATACCAACTAAAAGGGCTTGGATATGAACAAGGTTAGAAATATAAGGCTAATACTCATTTAAAATGGGGCTCGTCGAGTCAGGACCAATTTGTCCGAAAATCCTAGGCTAACAACCCCTCCAAAAACCAAGTTCAATTATGTTTGGGGGAAAAGTCTATTACCCATAAATTTGAATTATAATACCAAATAAAAGGGCTTGGATATGACCAAGGTTAGAAATCTAAGACTAATACTCATATAAAATGGTTCTCGTCGAGTAAGGACCAATTTGTCCAGAAAATCCAAGGCTAACATCCTCTCCAAAAACAAAGTTCAATCATGTTTGGGGGAAAAGTCTATTACCCATAAATTTGAAGTCTAATACCAACTAAAAAGGGCTTGGATATGAACAAGGTTAGAAATCTAAGGCTAATACTCATTTAAAATGGGGCTCGTCGAGTGAGGACCAATTTGACCGAAAATCCAAGGCTAACACCCCTCCAAAAACAAAGTTCAATCATGTTTGGGGGAAAAGTCTATTACCCATAAATTTGAAGTCTAATACCAACTAAAAGGGCTTGGATATGAACAAGGTTAGAAATCTAAGGCTAATACTCATTTAAAATGGGGTCGTCAAGTCAGGACCAATTTGTCCGAAAATCCAAGCCTAACACCCCCTCCAAAAACCAAGTTCAATCATGTTTGGTGGAAAAGTATATTACCCCTAAATTTGAAGTCTAATACCAACTAAAAGGGTTTGGATATGAACAAGGTTAGAAATCTAAGGCTAATACTCATTTAAAATGGGGCTCGTCGAGTCAGGACCAATTTGTCCGAAAATCCAAGGCTAACACCCCCTCCAAAAACCAAGTTCAATCATGTTTGGGGGAAAAGTCTATTACCCATAAATTTGAAATCTAATACCAACTAAAATGGCTTTTATATGAACAAGGTTAGAAATCTAAGGCTAATACTCATTTAAAATGGGGCTCGTCGAGTGAGGACCAATTTGACCGAAAATCCAAGGCTAACACCCCCTCAAAAACCAAGTTCAATCATGTTTGGGGGAAAAGTCTATTACCCATAAATTTGAAGTCTAATACCAACTAAAAGGCCTTGGATATGAACAAGGTTAGAAATCTAAGTCTAATACTGATTTTAAATGGGGCTCGTCGAGTCAGGACCAATTTGTCCAAAAATCCAAGGCTAACACCCCCTCAAAAACCAAGTTCAATTATGTTAGAGGGAAAAGTCTATTACCCATAAATTTGAAGTCTAATACAAACTAATAGGGTTTGGATATGACCATGGTTAGAAATCTAAGGCTAATACTAATTTAAAATGGGGATCGTCGAGTCAGGACCAATTTGTCCGAAAATCCTAGGCTAACACCCCCTCAAAAAACCAAGTTCAATTATATTTGGGGGAAAAGTCTATTACCCATAAATTTGAATTATAATACCAAATAAAAGGGCTTGGATATGAACAAGGTTAGAAATCTAAGACTAATACTTATATAAAATGGTTCTCGTCGAGTCAGGACCAATTTTCTCCAAAAATCCAAGGCGAACACCCCCTCCAAAAACAAAGTTCAATAATGTTTGGGCGAAAAGTCTATTACCCATAAATTTGAAGTCTAATACCAACTAAAAGGTCTTGGATATGAACAAGGTTAGAAATCTATGGCTAATACTCATTTAAAATGGGGCTCGTCGAGTCAGGACCAATTTGTCCGAAAATCCAAGACTAACACCCCCTCCAAAAACCAAGTTGAATCATGTTTGGGGGAACAGTCTATTACCCATAAATTTTAAGTCTAATACCAACTAAAAGGGCTTGGATATGACCATAGTTAGAAATCTAATGCTAATACTCATTTAAAATGGGGCTCGTCGAGTCAGGACCAATTTGTCCGAAAATCCAAGGCTAACACCCCCTCCAAAAACAAAGTTCAATCATGTTTGGGGGAAAAGTCTATTACCCATAAATTTGAAGTCTAATACCAACTAAAAGGGCTTGGATATGAACAAGGTTAGAAATCTAAGGCTAATACTCATTTAAAATGGGGCTCGTCGAGTCAGGACCAATTTGTCCGAAAATCCAAGGCTAACACCCCCTCCAAAAACAAAGTTCAATCATGTTTGGGGGAAAAAGTCTATTACCCATAAATTTGAAAGTCTAATACCAACTAAAAGGGCTTTGGATATGAACAAGGTTAGAAATCTAAGGCTAATACTCATTTAAAATGGGGCTCGTCGAGTCGAGGACCAATTTGTCCGAAAATCCAAGGCTAACACCCCCTCCAAAAAACCAAAGTTCAATCATGTTTGGGGGAAAAAGTCTATTACCCATAAATTTGAAGTCTAATACCAACTAAAAGGGCTTGGATATGAACAAGGTTAGAAATCTAAGGCTAATACTCATTTAAAATGGGGCTCGTCAAGTCGAGACCAATTTGTCCGAAAATCCAAGGCTAACACCCCCTCCAAAAACCAAGTTCAATCATGTTTGGGTGGAAAAGTCTATTACCCCATAAATTTGAAGTCTAATACCAACTAAAAGGGCTTTGGATATGAACAAGGTTAGAAATCTAAGGCTAATACTCATTTAAAATGGGGCTCGTCGAGTCGGGACCAATTTGTCCGAAAATCCAAGGCTAACACCCCCTCCAAAAAACCAAGTTCAATCATGTTTGGGGGAAAAAGTCTATTACCCATAAATTTGAAAGTCTAATACCAACTAAAAGGGCTTTGGATATGAACAAGGTTAGAAATCTAAGGCTAATACTCATTTAAAATGGGGCTCGTCGAGTCGAGGACCAATTTGTCCGAAAATCCAAGGCTAACACCCCCTCCAAAAAACCAAGTTCAATCATGTTTGGGGGAAAAGTCTATTACCCATAAATTTGAAGTCTAATACCAACTAAAAGGGCCTTGGATATGAACAAGGTTAGAAATCTAAGGCTAATACTCATTTTAAAATGGGGCTCGTCGAGTCGGGACCAATTTGTCCAAAAATCCAAGGCTAACACCCCCTCCAAAAACCAAGTTCAATCATGTTTGAGGGGAAAAGTCTATTACCCATAAATTTGAAGTCTAATACCAAACTAAAAGGGCTTGGATATGACCATGGTTAGAAATCTAAGGCTAATACTCATTTAAAATGGGGCTCGTCGAGTCGGGACCAATTTGTCCGAAAAATCCTAGGCTAACACCCCCTCCAAAAAACCAAGTTCAATCATGTTTGGGGGAAAAGTCTATTACCCATAAATTTGAAGTATAATACCAACTAAAAGGGCTTGGATATGAACAAGGTTAGAAATCTAAGGCTAATACTCATTTAAAATGGGGCTCGTCGAGTCAGGACCAATTTGTCCGAAAAATCCAAGGCTAACACCCCCTCCAAAAACCAAAGTTCAATCATGTTTGGGGCGAAAAGTCTATTACCCATAAATTTGAAGTCTAATACCAACTAAAAGGGCTTGGATATGAACATGGTTAGAAATATAAGGCTAATACTCATTTAAAATGGGGCTCGTCGAGTCAGGACCAATTTGTCCGAAAATCCTAGGCTAACACCCCCTCAAAAAACCAAGTTCAATTATGTTTGGGGGAAAAGTCTATTACCCATAAATTTGAATTATAATACCAAATAAAAGGGCTTGGATATGAACAAGGTTAGAAATCTAAGACTAATACTTATATAAAATGGTTCTCGTCGAGTAAGGACCAATTTGTCCCAGAAAATCCAAGGCTAACACCCCCTCCAAAAAACCAAAGTTCAATCATGTTTGGGGGAAAAGTCTATTACCCATAAATTTGAAGTCTAATACCAACTAAAAGGGCTTGGATATGAACAAGGTTAGAAATCTAAGGCTAATACTCATTTAAAATGGGGCTCGTCGAGTCAGGACCAATTTGTCCGAAAATCCAAGCCTAACACCCCCTCCAAAAACCAAGTTCAATCATGTTTGGGGGAAAAGTCTATTACCCATAAATTTGAAGTCTAATACCAACTAAAAGGGCTTGGATATGAACAAGGTTAGAAATCTAAGGCTAATACTCATTTAAAATGGGGCTCGTCGAGTCAGGGACCAATTTGTCCAGAAAATCCAAGGCTAACACCCCCTCCAAAAACAAAGTTCAATCATGTTTGGGTGAAAACGTCTATTACCCATAAATTTGAAGTCTAATACCAACTAAAAGGGCTTGGATATGAACAAGGGTAGAAATCTAAGGCTAATACTAATTTAAAATTGGGCTCATCGAGTCAGGACCAATTTGTCCGAAAATCCAAGGCTAACACCCCCTCCAAAAACAAAGTTCAATCATGTTTGGGGGAAAAGTCTATTACCCATAAATTTGAAGTCTAATACCAACTAAAAGGGCTTGGATATGAACAAGGTTAGAAATCTAAGGCTAATACTCATTTAAAATGGGGTCGTCAAGTCAGGACCAATTTGTCCGAAAATCCAAGCCTAACACCCCCTCCAAAAACCAAGTTCAATCATGTTTGGGGGAAAAGTCTATTACCCATAAATTTGAAGTCTAATACCAACTAAAAGGGCTTGGATATGAACAAGGTTAGAAATCTAAGGCTAATACTCATTTAAAATGGGGCTCGTCGAGTCAGGACCAATTTGTCCGAAAATCCAAGGCTAACACCCCCTCCAAAAAACCAAGTTCAATCATGTTTGGGGGAAAAAGTCTATTACCCATAAATTTGAAATCTAATACCAACTAAAAGGGCTTGGATATGAACAAGGTTAGAAATCTAAGGCTAATACTCATTTAAAATGGGGCTCGTCGAGTCAGGGACCAATTTGTCCGAAAATCCAAGGCTAACACCCCCTCCAAAAACCAAGTTCAATCATGTTTGGGGGAAAAAGTCTATTACCCATAAATTTGAAGTCTAATACCAACTAAAAGGGCTTGGATATGAACAAGGTTAGAAATCTAAGGCTAATACTCATTTTAAAATGGGGCTCGTCGAGTCGGGACCAATTTGTCCGAAAAATCCAAGGCTAACACCCCCTCCAAAAACCAAGTTCAATCATGTTTGGGGGGAAAGTCTATTACCCATAAATTTGAAGTCTAATACAAACTAAAAGGGCTTGGATATGACCATAGTTAGAAATCTAAGGCTAATACTCATTTAAAATGGGGCTCGTCGAGTCAGGACCAATTTGTCCGAAAATCCAAGGCTAACACCCCCTCCAAAAACAAAGTTCAATCATGTTTGGGGGAAAAGTCTATTACCCATAAATTTGAAGTCTAATACCAACTAAAAGGGCTTGGATATGAACAAGGTTAGAAATCTAAGGCTAATACTCATTTAAAATGGGGCTCGTCGAGTCAGGACCAATTTGTCCGAAAATCCAAGGCTAACACCCCCTCCAAAAACCAAGTTCAATCATGTTTGGGGGAAAAGTCTATTACCCATAAATTTGAAGTCTAATACCAACTAAAAGGGCTTGGATATGAACAAGGTTAGAAATCTAAGGCTAATACTCATTTAAAATGGGGCTCGTCGAGTCGGGACCAATTTGTCCGAAAATCCAAGGCTAACACCCCCTCCAAAAACCAAGTTCAATCATGTTTGGGGGGAAAAGTCTATTACCCATAAATTTGAAGTCTAATACCAACTAAAAGGGCTTGGATATGAACAAGGTTAGAAATCTAAGGCTAATACTCATTTAAAATGGGGCTCGTCGAGTCAGGACCAATTTGTCCGAAAATCCAAGGCTAACACCCCCTCCAAAAACCAAGTTCAATCATGTTTGGGGGAAAAGTCTATTACCCATAAATTTGAAGTATAATACCAACTAAAAGGGCTTGGATATGAACAAGGTTAGAAATCTAAGGCTAATACTCATTTAAAATGGGGCTCGTCGAGTCAGGACCAATTTGTCCGAAAATCCTAGGCTAACACCCCCTCCAAAAACCAAGTTCAATCATGTTTGGGGGAAAAGTCTATTACCCATAAATTTGAAAGTATAATACCAAACTAAAAGGGCTTGGATATGAACAAGGTTAGAAATCTAAGGCTAATACTCATTTAAAATGGGGCTCGTCGAGTCGGGACCAATTTGTCAGAAAAATCCAAGGCTAACACCCCCTCCAAAAACCAAGTTCAATCATGTTTGGGGGAAAAGTCTATTACCCATAAATTTGAAGTCTAATACCAACTAAAAGGGCTTGGATATGAACAAGGTTAGAAATCTAAGGCTAATACTCATTTAAAATGGGGCTCGTCGAGTCAGGACCAATTTGTCCGAAAATCCAAGGCTAACACCCCCTCCAAAAACCAAGTTCAATCATGTTTGGGGGAAAAGTCTATTACCCATAAATTTGAAGTCTAATACCAACTAAAAGGGCTTGGATATGAACAAGGTTAGAAATATAAGGCTAATACTCATTTAAAATGGGGTTGTCGAGTCAGGACCAATTTGTCCGAAAATCCAAGCCTAACACCCCCTCCAAAAACCAAGTTCAATCATGTTTGGGGGGAAAAGTCTATTACCCATAAATTTGAAGTCTAATACCAACTAAAAGGGCTTGGATATGAACAAGGTTAGAAATCTAAGGCTAATACTCATTTAAAATGGGGCTCGTCGAGTCAGGACCAATTTGTCCGAAAATCCATGGCTAACACCCCCTCCAAAAACCAAGTTCAATCATGTTTGGGGGAAAAGTCTATTACCCATAAATTTGAAATTTAATACCAACTAAAAGGGCTTGGTTATGAACAAGGTTAGAAATCTAAGGCTAATACTCATTTAAAATGGGGCTCGTCGAGTCAGGACCAATTTGTCCGAAAATCCTAGGCTAACACCCCCTCCAAAAACCAAGTTCAATCATGTTTGGGGGAAAAGTCTATTACCCATAAATTTGAAGTCTAATACCAACTAAAAGGGCTTGGATATGAACAAGGGTAGAAATCTAAGGCTAATACTAATTTAAAATGGGGCTCGTCGAGTCAGGACCAATTTGTCCGAAAATCCAAGGCTAACACCCCCTCCAAAAACAAAGTTCAATCATGTTTGGGGGAAAAGTCTATTACCCATAAATTTGAAGTCTAATACCAACTAAAAGGGCTTGGATATGACCATAGTTAGAAATCTAATGCTAATACTCATTTAAAATGGGGCTCGTCGAGTTAAGACCAATTTGTCCGAAAATCCAAGGCGAACACCCCCTCCAAAAACAAAGTTCAATCATGTTTGGGTGAAAAGTCTATTACCCATAAATTTAAAGTCTAATACCAACTAAAAGGGCTTGGATATGAACAAGGGTAGAAATCTAAGGCTAATACTCATTTAAAATGGGGCTCGTCGAGTCAGGACCAATTTGTCCGAAAATCCAAGGCTAACACCCCCTCCAAAAACAAAGTTCAATCATGTTTGGGGGAAAAATCTATTACCCATAAATTTGAAGTCTAATACCAACTAAAAGTGCTTGGATATTAACAAGGTTAGAAATCTAAAGCTAATACTCATTTAAAATGGGGCTCGTCGAGTCAGGACCAATTTGTCCGAAAATCCAAGCCTAACACCCCCCTCCAAAAACCAAGTTCAATCATGTTTGGGGGGAAAAGTCTATTACCCATAAATTTGAAGTCTAATACCAACTAAAAGGGCTTGGATATGAACAAGGTTAGAAATCTAAGGCTAATACTCATTTAAAATGGGGCTCGTCGAGTCAGGACCAATTTGTCCGAAAATCCAAGGCTAACACCCCCTCCAAAAACCAAGTTCAATCATGTTTGGGGGAAAAGTCTATTACCCATAAATTTGAAGTCTAATACCAACTAAAAGGGCTTGGATATGAACAAGGTTAGAAATCTAAGGCTAATACTCATTTAAAATGGGGCTCGTCGAGTCGAGGACCAATTTGTCCGAAAAATCCAAGGCTAACACCCCCTCCAAAAACCAAGTTCAATCATGTTTGGGGGAAAAAGTCTATTACCCATAAATTTGAAGTCTAATACCAACTAAAAGGGCTTGGATATGAACAAGGTTAGAAATCTAAGGCTAATACTCATTTTAAATGGGGCTCGTCGAGTCAGGACCAATTTGTCCGAAAATCCAAGGCTAACACCCCCTCCAAAAACCAAGTTCAATCATGTTTGGGGGAAAAGTCTATTACCCATAAATTTGAAGTCTAATACAAACTAAAAGGGCTTGGATATGACCATGGTTAGAAATCTAAGGCTAATACTCATTTAAAATGGGGCTCGTCGAGTCAGGACCAATTTGTCCGAAAATCCAAGGCTAACACCCCCTCCAAAAACAAAGTTCAATCATGTTTGGGGGAAAAGTCTATTACCCATAAATTTGAAGTCTAATACCAACTAAAAGGGATTGGATATGAACAAAGGTTAGAAATCTAAGGCTAATACTCATTTAAAATGGGGCTCGTCGAGTCAGGGACCAATTTGTCCGAAAAATCCTAGGCTAACACCCCCTCCAAAAACCAAGTTCAATCATGTTTGGGGGAAAAGTCTATTACCCATAAATTTGAAGTCTAATACCAACTAAAAGGGCTTGGATATGAACAAGGGTAGAAATCTAAGGCTAATACTAATTTAAAATGGGGCTCGTCGAGTCAGGACCAATTTGTCCGAAAATCCAAGGCTAACACCCCCTCCAAAAACAAAGTTCAATCATGTTTGGGGGAAAAGTCTATTACCCATAAATTTGAAGTATAATACCAACTAAAAGGGCTTGGATATGAACAAGGTTAGAAATCTAAGGCTAATACTCATTTAAAATGGGGCTCGTCGAGTCAGGACCAATTTGTCCGAAAATCCAAGGCTAACACCCCCTCCAAAAACCAAGTTCAATCATGTTTGGGGGAAAAGTCTATTACCCATAAATTTGAAGTCTAATACCAACTAAAAGGGCTTGGATATGAACAAGGTTAGAAATCTAAGGCTAATACTCATTTAAAATGGGGCTCGTCGAGTCAGGACCAATTTGTCCGAAAATCCAAGGCTAACACCCCCTCCAAAAACCAAGTTCAATCATGTTTGGGGGAAAAAGTCTATTACCCATAAATTTGAAGTCTAATACCAACTAAAAGGGCTTGGATATGAACAAGGTTAGAAATCTAAGGCTAATACTCATTTAAAATGGGGCTCGTCGAGTCGGGACCAATTTGTCCGAAAATCCAAGGCTAACACCCCCTCCAAAAACCAAGTTCAATCATGTTTGGGGGAAAAGTCTATTACCCATAAATTTGAAGTCTAATACCAACTAAAAGGGCTTGGATATGAACATAGGTTAGAAATCTAAGGCTAATACTCATTTAAAATGGGGCTCGTCGAGTCGGGACCAATTTGTCCGAAAATCCAAGGCTAACACCCCCTCCAAAAAACCAAAGTTCAATCATGTTTGGGGTGAAAAGTCTATTACCCATAAATTTGAAGTCTAATACCAACTAAAAGGGCTTGGATATGAACAAGGGTAGAAATCTAAGGCTAATACTCATTTAAAATGGGGCTCGTCGAGTCAGGGACCAATTTGTCCGAAAATCCAAGGCTAACACCCCCCTCCAAAAACAAAGTTCAATCATGTTTGGGGGAAAAAGTCTATTACCCATAAATTTGAAGTCTAATACCAACTAAAAGGGCTTGGATATGAACAAGGTTAGAAATCTAAGGCTAATACTCATTTAAAATGGGGCTCGTCGAGTCGGGACCAATTTGTCCGAAAAATCCAAGCCTAACACCCCCTCCAAAAACCAAGTTCAATCATGTTTGGGGGAAAAGTCTATTACCCATAAATTTGAAGTCTAATACCAACTAAAAGGGCTTGGATATGAACAAGGTTAGAAATCTAAGGCTAATACTCATTTAAAATGGGGCTCGTCGAGTCAGGGACCAATTTGTCCGAAAATCCAAGGCTAACACCCCCTCCAAAAACCAAGTTCAATCATGTTTGGGGGAAAAGTCTATTACCCATAAATTTGAAAGTCTAATACCAACTAAAAGGGCTTGGATATGAACAAGGTTAGAAATCTAAGGCTAATACTCATTTAAAATGGGGCTCGTCGAGTCGAGGACCAATTTGTCCGAAAATCCAAGGCTAACACCCCCTCCAAAAACCAAGTTCAATCATGTTTGGGGGAAAAAGTCTATTACCCATAAATTTGAAGTCTAATACCAACTAAAAGGGCTTGGATATGAACAAGGTTAGAAATCTAAGGCTAATACTGATTTTAAAATGGGGCTCGTCGAGTCAGGGACCAATTTGTCCGAAAAATCCAAGGCTAACACCCCCCTCAAAAACCAAGTTCAATCATGTTTGGGGGGAAAAGTCTATTACCCATAAATTTGAAGTCTAATACCAACTAAAAGGGCTTGGATATGAACAAAGGTTAGAAATCTAAGGCTAATACTAATTTAAAATGGGGCTCGTCGAGTCAGGACCAATTTGTCCGAAAATCCAAGGCTAACACCCCCTCCAAAAACCAAGTTCAATCATGTTTGGGGGAAAAGTCTATTACCTATAAATTTGAAGTCTAATACCAACTAAAAGGGCTTGGATATGAACAAGGTTAGAAATCTAAGGCTAATACTAATTTAAAATGGGGCTCGTCGAGTCAGGACCAATTTGTCTGAAAATCCAAGGATAACACCCCCTCGAAAAACAAAGTTCAATCATGTTTGGGGGAAAAGTCTATTACCCATAAATTTGAAGTCTAATACCAACTAAAAGGGCTTGGATATGAAAAAGGTTAGAAATCTAAGGCTAAGACTCATTTAAAATGGGGCTCGTCGAGTCAGGACCAATTTGTCCGAAAATCCTAGGCTAACACCCCCTCCAAAAACCAAGTTCAATCATGTTTGGGGGAAAAGTCTATTACCCATAAATTTGAAGTCTAATACCAACTAAAAGGGCTTGGATATGAACAAGGGTAGAAATTCAAGGCTAATACTAATTTAAAATGGGGCTCGTCGAGTCAGGACCAATTTGTCCGAAAATCCAAGGCTAACACCCCCTCCAAAAATAAAGTTCAATCATGTTTGGGGGAAAAGTCTATTACCCATAAATTTGAAGTATAATACCAACTAAAAGGGCTTGGATATGAACAAGGTTAGAAATCTAAGGCTAATACTCATTTAAAATGGGGCTCGTCGAGTCAGGACCAATTTGTCCGAAAATCCAAGCCTAACACCCCCTCCAAAAACCAAGTTCAATCATGTTTGGGGGAAAAGTCTATTACCCATAAATTTGAAGTCTAATACCAACTAAAAGGGCTTGGATATGAACAAGGTTAGAAATCTAAGGCTAATACTCATTTAAAATGGGGCTCGTCGAGTCAGGACCAATTTGTCCGAAAATCCAAGGCTAACACCCCCCTCCAAAAACCAAGTTCAATCATGTTTGGGGGAAAAGTCTATTACCCATAAATTTGAAATTTAATACCAACTAAAAGGGCTTGGTTATGAACAAGGTTAGAAATCTAAGGCTAATACTCATTTAAAATTGGGCTCGTCGAGTCAGGACCAATTTGTCTGAAAATCCAAGGCTAACACCCCCTCCAAAAACCAAGTTCAATCATGTTTGGGGGAAAAGTCTATTACCCATAAATTTGAAGTCTAATACCAACTAAAAGGGCTTGGATATGAACAAGGTTAGAAATCTAAGGCTAATACTCATTTAAAATGGGGCTCGTCGAGTCAAGACCAATTTGTCCGAAAATCCAAGGCTAACACCCCCTCCAAAAACCAAGTTCAATCATGTTTGGGGGAAAAGTCTATTACCCATAAATTTGAAATCTAATACCAACTAAAAAGGGCTTTGGATATGAACAAGGTTAGAAATCTAAGGCTAATACTCATTTAAAATGGGGCTCGTCGAGTGAGGACCAATTTGTCCGAAAATCCAAGGCTAACACCCCCTCAAAAAACCAAGTTCAATCATGTTTGGGGGAAAAGTCTATTACCCATAAATTTGAAGTCTAATACCAACTAAAAGGGCTTGGATATGAACAAGGTTAGAAATCTAAGGCTAATACTCATTTAAAATGGGGCTCGTCGAGTCAGGACCAATTTGTCCGAAAATCCAAGGCTAACACCCCCTCCAAAAACCAAGTTCAATCATGTTTGGGGGAAAAGTCTATTACCCATAAATTTGAAATTTAATACCAACTAAAAGGGCTTGGTTATGAACAAGGTTAGAAATCTAAGGCTAACACTCATTTAAAATGGGGCTCGTCAAGTCAGGACCAATTTGTCCGAAAATCCTAGGCTAACACCCCCTCCAAAAACCAAGTTCAATCATGTTTGGGGGAAAAGTCTATTACCCATAAATTTGAAGTCTAATACCAACTAAAAGGGCTTGGATATGAACAAGGGTATAAATCTAAGGCTAATACTAATTTAAAATGGGGCTCGTCGAGTCAGGACCAATTTGTCCGAAAATCCAAGGCTAACACCCCCTCCAAAAATAAAGTTCAATCATGTTTGGGGGAAAAGTCTATTACCCATAAATTTGAAGTATAATACCAACTAAAAGGGCTTGGATATGAACAAGGTTAGAAATCTAAGGCTAATACTCATTTAAAATGGGGCTCGTCGAGTCAAGACCAATTTGTCCGAAAATCCATGGCTAACACCCCCTCCAAAAACCAAGTTCAATCATGTTTGGGGGAAAAGTCTATTACCCATAAATTTGAAATTTAATACCAACTAAAAGGGCTTGGTTATGAACAACGTTAGAAATCTAAGGCTAACACTCATTTAAAATGGGGCTCGTCGAGTCAGGACCAATTTGTCCGAAAATCCTAGGCTAACACCCCCTCCAAAAACCAAGTTCAATCATGTTTGGGGGAAAAGTCTATTACCCATAAATTTGAAGTCTAATACCAACTAAAAGGGCTTGGATATGAACAAGGGTATAAATCTAAGGCTAATACTAATTTAAAATGGGGCTCGTCGAGTCAGGACCAATTTGTCCGAAAATCCAAGGCTAACACCCCCTCCAATAATAAAGTTCAATCATGTTTGGGGGAAAAGTCTATTACCCATAAATTTGAAGTATAATACCAACTAAAAGGGCTTGGATATGAACAAGGTTAGAAATCTAAGGCTAATAATCATTTAAAATGGGGCCGTCGAGTCAGGACCAATTTGTCCGAAAATCCAAGCCTAACACCCCCTCCAAAAACCAAGTTCAATCATGTTTGGGGGAAAAGTCTATTACCCATAAATTTGAAGTCTAATACCAACTAAAAGGGCTTGGATATGAACAAGGTTAGAAATCTAAGGCTAATACTCATTTAAAATGGGGCTCGTCGAGTCAGGACCAATTTGTCCGAAAATCCAAGGCTAACACCCCCTCAAAAACCAAGTTCAATCATGTTTGGGGGAAAAGTCTATTACCCATAAATTTGAAGTCTAATACCAACTAAAAGGGCTTGGATATGAACAAGGTTAGAAATCTAAGTCTAATACTGATTTTAAATGGGGCTCGTCGAGTCAGGACCAATTTGTCCAAAAAATCCAAGGCTAACACCCCCTCAAAAACCAAGTTCAATCATGTTTGGGGGAAAAGTCTATTACCCATAAATTTGAAGTCTAATACCAACTAAAAGGGATTGGATATGAAAAAGGTTATAAATATAAGGCTAATACTCATTTAAAATGGGGCTCGTCGAGTCAGGACCAATTTGTCCGAAAATCCTAGGCTAACACCCCCTCCCAAAAACCAAGTTCAATCATGTTTGGGGGAAAAGTCTATTACCTATAAATTTGAAGTCTAATACCAACTAAAAGGGCTTGGATATGAACAAGGTTAGAAATCTAAGGCTAATACTAATTTAAAATGGGGCTCGTCGAGTCAGGACCAATTTGTCTGAAAATCCAAGGATAACACCCCCTCCAAAAACAAAGTTCAATCATGTTTGGGGGAAAAGTCTATTACCCATAAATTTGAAGTCTAATACCAACTAAAAGGGCTTGGATATGAAAAAGGTTAGAAATCTAAGGCTAAGACTCATTTAAAATGGGGCTCGTCGAGTCAGGACCAATTTGTCCGAAAATCCTAGGCTAACACCCCCTCCAAAAACCAAGTTCAATCATGTTTGGGGGAAAAGTCTATTACCCATAAATTTGAAGTCTAATACCAACTAAAAGGGCTTGGATATGAACAAGGGTAGAAATTCAAGGCTAATACTAATTTAAAATGGGGCTCGTCGAGTCAGGACCAATTTGTCCGAAAATCCAAGGCTAACACCCCCTCCAAAAATCAAAGTTCAATCATGTTTGGGGGAAAAGTCTATTACCCATAAATTTGAAGTATAATATCAACTAAAAGGGCTTGGATATGAACAAGGTTAGAAATCTAAGGCTAATAATCATTTAAAATGGGGCCGTCGAGTCAGGACCAATTTGTCCGAAAATCCAAGCCTAACACCCCCTCCAAAAACCAAGTTCAATCATGTTTGGGGGAAAAGTCTATTACCCATAAATTTGAAGTCTAATACCAACTAAAAGGGCTTGGATATGAATAAGGTTAGAAATCTAAGGCTAATACTCATTTAAAATGGGGCTCGTCGAGTCAGGACCAATTTGTCCGAAAATCCAAGGCTAACACCCCCTCCAAAAACCAAGTTCAATCATGTTTGGGGGAAAAGTCTATTACCCATAAATTTGAAATTTAATACCAACTAAAAGGGCTTGGTTATGAACAAGGTTAGAAATCTAAGGCTAACACTCATTTAAAATGGGGCTCGTCGAGTCAGGACCAATTTGTCCAAAAATCCAAGGCTAACACCCCCTCCAAAAACCAAGTTCAATCATGTTTGGGGGAAAAGTCTATTACCCATAAATTTGAAGTCTAATACCAACTAAAAGGGCTTGGATATGAACAAGGTTAGAAATCTAAGGCTAATACTCATTTAAAATGGGGCTCGTCGAGTCAAGACCAATTTGTCCGAAAATCCAAGGCTAACACCCCCTCCAAAAACCAAGTTCAATCATGTTTGGGGGAAAAGTCTATTACCCATAAATTTGAAATCTAATACCAACTAAAAAGGGCTTTGGATATGAACAAGGTTAGAAATCTAAGGCTAATACTCATTTAAAATGGGGCTCGTCGAGTGAGGACCAATTTGTCCGAAAATCCAAGGCTAACACCCCCTCCAAAAACCAAGTTCAATCATGCTTGGGGGAAAAGTCTATTACCCATAAATTTGAAGTCTAATACCAACTAAAAAGGGCTTGGATATGAACAAGGTTAGAAATCTAAGGCTAATACTCATTTAAAATGGGGCTCGTCGAGTCGGGACCAATTTGTCCGAAAATCCAAGGCTAACACCCCCTCCAAAAACCAAGTTCAATCATGTTTGGGGGAAAAAGTCTATTACCCATAAATTTGAAAGTCTAATACCAACTAAAAGGGCTTGGATATGAACAAGGTTAGAAATCTAAGGCTAATACTCATTTAAAATGGGGCTCGTCGAGTCAGGACCAATTTGTCCGAAAATCCAAGGCTAACACCCCCTCCAAAAACCAAGTTCAATCATGTTTGGGGGAAAAGTCTATTACCCATAAATTTGAAGTCTAATACCAACTAAAAGGGCTTGGATATGAACAAGGGTAGAAATCTAAGGCTAATACTCATTTAAAATGGGGCTCGTCGAGTCAGGACCAATTTGTCCGAAAATCCAAGGCTAACACCCCCTCCAAAAATCCAAGTTCAATCATGTTTGGGGGAAAAGTCTATTACCCATAAATTTGAAGTCTAATACCAACTAAAAGGGCTTGGATATGAACAAGGTTAGAAATCTAAGGCTAATACTCATTTAAAATGGGGCTCGTCGAGTCAGGACCAATTTGTCTGAAAATCCAAGGCTAACACCCCCTCCAAAAACCAAGTTCAATCATGTTTGGGGGAAAAGTCTATTACCCATAAATTTGAAGTCTAATACCAACTAAAAGGGCTTGGATATTAACAAGGTTAGAAATCTAAGGCTAATACTCATTTAAAATGGGGCTCGTCGAGTCAGGACCAATTTGTCCGAAAATCCAAGGCTAACACCCCCTCCAAAAACCAAGTTCAATCATGTTTGGGGGAAAAGTCTATTACCCATAAATTTGAAGTCTAATACCAACTAAAAGGGCTTGGATATTAACAAGGTTAGAAATCTAAGGCAAATACTCATTTAAAATGGGGCTCGTCGAGTCAGGACCAATTTGTCGAAAAATCCAAGGCTAACACCCCCTCCAAAAACAAAGTTCAATCATGTTTGGGGGAAAAGTCTATTACCCATAAATTTGAAGTCTAATACCAACTAAAAGTGCTTGGATATTAACAAGGTTAGAAATCTAAGGCTAATACTCATTTAAAATGGGGCTCGTCGAGTCAGGACCAATTTGTCGGAAAATCCAAGGCTAACACCCCCTCCAAAAACCAAGTTCAATCATGTTTGGGGGAAAAGTCTATTACCCATAAATTTGAAGTCTAATACCAACTAAAAGGGCTTGGATATGAACAAGGTTAGAAATCTAAGGCTATTACTCATTTAAATGGGGCTCGTCGAGTCAGGGACCAATTTGTCCGAAAAATCCAAGGCTAACACCCCCTCCAAAAACCAAGTTAAATCATGTTTGGGGGAAAAAGTCTATTACCCATAAATTTGAAGTCTAATACCAACTAAAAGGGCTTGGATATGAACAAGGTTAGAAATCTAAGGCTAATACTCATTTAAAATGGGGCTCGTCGAGTCAGGGACCAATTTGTCCGAA
>JAPFFH010000450.1:0-42500 GCA_029030765.1 Salix suchowensis | reverse complement strand
CCTAAACCCTAAACCCTAAACCCTAAACCCTAAACCCTAAACCCTAAACCCTAAACCCTAAACCCTAAACCCTAAACCCTAAACCCTAAACCCTAAACCCTAAACCCTAAACCCTAAACCCTAAACCCTAAACCCTAAACCCTAAACCCTAAACCCTAAACCCTAAACCCTAAACCCTAAACCCTAAACCCTAAACCCTAAACCCTAAACCCTAAACCCTAAACCCTAAACCCTAAACCCTAAACCCTAAACCCTAAACCCTAAACCCTAAACCCTAAACCCTAAACCCTAAACCCTAAACCCTAAACCCTAAACCCTAAACCCTAAACCCTAAACCCTAAACCCTAAACCCTAAACCCTAAACCCTAAACCCTAAACCCTAAACCCTAAACCCTAAACCCTAAACCCTAAACCCTAAACCCTAAACCCTAAACCCTAAACCCTAAACCCTAAACCCTAAACCCTAAACCCTAAACCCTAAACCCTAAACCCTAAACCCTAAACCCTAAACCCTAAACCCTAAACCCTAAACCCTAAACCCTAAACCCTAAACCCTAAACCCTAAACCCTAAACCCTAAACCCTAAACCCTAAACCCTAAACCCTAAACCCTAAACCCTAAACCCTAAACCCTAAACCCTAAACCCTAAACCCTAAACCCTAAACCCTAAACCCTAAACCCTAAACCCTAAACCCTAAACCCTAAACCCTAAACCCTAAACCCTAAACCCTAAACCCTAAACCCTAAACCCTAAACCCTAAACCCTAAACCCTAAACGCTAAACCCTAAACCCTAAACCCTAAACGCTAAACCCTAAACCCTAAACCCTAAACCCTAAACCCTAAACCCTAAACCCTAAACCCTAAACCCTAAACCCTAAACCCTAAACCCTAAACCCTAAACCCTAAACCCTAAACCCTAAACCCTAAACCCTAAACCCTAAACCCTAAACCCTAAACCCTAAACGCTAAACCCTAAACCCTAAACCCTAAACCCTAAACCCTAAACCCTAAACCCTAAAAAACCCTAAACCCTAAACCCTAAACCCCCCTAAACCCTAAAAAACCCTAAACCCTAAAAAACCCTAAAACCCTAAACCCTAAACCCTAAAACCTAAACCCTAAAACCCTAAACCCTAAACCCTAAACCCTAAAACCCTAAAACCTAAACCCTAAACCCTAAAACCCTAAACCCTAAAACCCTAAACCCCTAAACCCCAAAACCTAAACCCTAAACCCTAAACCCTAAACCCTAAAAAACCCTAAACCCTAAACCCTAAACCCTAAACCCTAAAAAACCCTAAACCCTAAACCCTAAACCCTAAACCCTAAACCCTAAACCCTAAACCCTAAACCCTAAAAAACCCTAAACCCTAAACCCTAAACCCTAAACCCTAAACCCTAAACCCTAAACCCTAAACCCTAAACCCAAAACCCAAAACCCTAAACCCAAAACCCTAAAAACCTAAACCCTAAACCCCCTAAACCCTAAACCCTAAAACCCTAAACCCTAAACCCTAATCCCTGAACAAACCCAAACAAACCAAACAAACAAACCAAAAACCAAACCAAACCAAACCAAAAACAAAACAATCAAACCAAACCAACCAAACAAAAACAAACCAAAAAAATCAAACAAACCAAACCAAACAAACAAACCAAACCAAAGCAAACCAAAAAAAAAACAGAAAAACAAAAAAAAAACATGGGCTCATCGAGTCAGGATCAATTTCTCCGAAAATCCAAGGCTAACACCCCCTCCAAAAACCAAGTTCAACCATGTTTGGGGGAAAATTGTATTACCCATAAATTTGAAGTCTAATACCAACTAAAAAGGGCTTAGACATGAACAAGGTTAAAAATCTAAGGCTAATACTCATTTAAATGGGGATCGTCGAGTCAGGATCAATTTGTCCAAAAATCCAAGGCTAACACCCCCTCCAAAAACCAAGTTCAACCATGTTTGGGGGAAAATTGTATTACCCATAAATTTGAAGTCTAATACCAACTAAAAGGGCTTGGATATGAACAAGTTTAGAAATCTAAGGCTAATACTCATTTAAAATGGGGGTCGACGAGTCAGGACCAATTTGTCCGAAAATCCAAGGCTAACACACCCTCCAAAAACCAAGTTCAATCATGTTTGGGGGAACACTCTATTACCAATAAATTTGAAGTCTATTACCAACTAAAAGGGCATGGATATGAAAAAGGTTAGAAATCTAAGGCTAATACTCATTTAAAATGGGGCTCGTCGAGTCAGGACCAATTTGTCCGCAAAATCCAAGGCTAACACCACCTCAAAAACCAAGTTCAATCATGTTTGGGGGAAAAGTCTATTACCCATAAATTTGAAATCTAATACCAACTAAAAGGGCTTGGATATGACCATGGTTAGAAATCTAAGGCTAATACCCATTTAAAATGGGGCTCGTCGAGTCAGGACCAATTTGTCCGAAAATAGAAAGCTAACACCCCCTACAAAAACCAAGTTCAATCATGTTTGGGGGAAAAGTCTATTACCCATAAATTTGAAGTCTAATACCAACTAAAAGGGCTTGAATATGACCATGGTTAGAAATCTAAGGATAATACCCATTTAAAATGGGACTCGTCAAGTCAGGACCAATTTGTCCGAAAATACAACGCAAACACCCCCTCAAAAACCAAGTTCAATCATGTTTGGGGGAAAAGTCTATTAGCCATAAATTTGAAGTCTAATACCAACTAAAAGGGCTTGGATATGAACAAGGTTATAAATCTAAGGCTAATACTCATTTAAAATGGGGCTCGTCGAGTCAGGACCAATTTGTCTGAAAATCCAAGGCTAACGCCCCCTCCAAAAACCAAGTTCAATCATGTTTGGGGGAAAAGTCTATTACCCATAAATTTGAAGTCTAATACCAACTAAAAGGGCTTGTATATGAACAAGGTTAAAAATTTAAGGCTAATACTCATTTAAAATGGGGCTCGTCGAGTCATGACCAATTGTCCGAAAAACCAAGGCTAACACCCCCTCCAAAAACCAAGTTCAATCATGATTGGGGGAAAAGTCTATTACCCATAAATTTGAAGTCTAATACCAACAAAAAGGGCTTGGATATGAACATGGTTAGAAATCTAAGGCTAATACTCATTTAAAATGGGGCTCGTCGAGTCAGGACCAATTTGTCCGAAAATCCAAGGCTAACACCCCCTCCAAAAACCAAGTTCAGTCATGTTTGGGGAAAAAGTCTATTACCCATAAATTTGAAGTATAATACCAACTAAAAGGGCTTGGATATGAACAAGGTTAGAAATCTAAGGCTAATACTCATTTAAAATGGGGCTCGTCAAGTCAAGACCAATTTGTGTGAAAATCCAAGGCTAACACACCCTCCAAAAACCAAGTTCAATCATGTTTGGGGGAAAAGTCTATTACCCATAAATTTGAAGTCTAATACCAAATAAAGGGCTTGGATATGAACAAGGTTAGAAATCTAAGGCTAATACCCATTTAAAATGGGGCTCGTTAAGTGAGGACCAATTTGTCCGAAAATCCAAGGCTAACACCCCCTCCAAAAACCAAGTTCAATCATGTTTGAGGAAAAGTCTATTACCCATAAATTTGAAGTCTAATACCAACTAAAAGGGCTTGGATATGAACAAGGTTAGAAATCTAAGTCTAATAATCATTTAAAATGGGGCTCATCGAGTCAGGACCAATTTGTCCGAAAATCCAAGGCTAACACCCCCTCAAAAACCAAGTTCAATCATGTTTGGGGGAAAAGTCTATTACCCATAAATTTGAAGTCTAATACCAACTAAAAGGGCTTGGATATGACCATGGTTAGAAATCTAAGGCTAATACCCATTTAAAATGGGGCTCGTCGAGTCAGGACCAATTTGTCCGAAAATACAAAGCTAACACCCCCTCCAAAAACCAAGTTCAATCATGTTTGGGGGAAAAGTCTATTACCCATAAATTTGAAGTCTAATACCAACTAAAAGGGCTTGAATATGACCATGGTTAGAAATCTAAGGATAATACCCATTTAAAATGGGACTCGTCAAGTCAGGACTAATTTGTCCGAAAATACAAGGCAAACACCCCCTCAAAAACCAAGTTCAATCATGTTTGGGGGAAAAGTCTATTAGCCATAAATTTGAAGTCTAATACCAACTAAAAGGGCTTGTATATGAACAAGGTTAGAAATCTAAGGCTAATACTCATTTAAAATGAGGCTCATGAAGTCAGGACCAATTTGTCCGAAAATCCAAGGCTAACACCCCCTCCAAAAACCAAGTTCTATCATTTTGGGGGGAAAAGTCTATTACCCATAAATTTGAAGTCTAATACCAACAAAAAGAGATTGGATATGAACAAGGTTAGAAATCTAAGGCTAATACTCATTTAAAATGGGGCTCGTCCAGTCAGGACCAATTTGTCCGAATATCCAAGGCTAACAACCCCTCCAAAAACCAAGTTCTATCATTTTGGGGGGAAAACGCTATTACCCATAAATTTGAAGTCTAATACCAACTAAAAGGTATTGGATATGAACAAGGTTAGAAATCTAAGGCTAATACTCATTTAAAATGGGGCTCGTTGAGGCAGGACCAATTTGTCCGAAAATCCAAGGCTAACACCCCTCCAAAAACCAAGTTCTATCATTTTTGGGGGGGAAAAGTCTATTACCCATAAATTTGAAGTCTAATAACAACAAAAATGGATTTGATATGAACAAGGTTAGAAATCTAAGGCTAATACTCATTTAAATGGGGCTCGTCGAATAAGGATCAATTTGTCCGAAAATCCAAGGCTAACACCCCCTCCAAAAACCAAGTTCTATCATTTTGGGGGAAAAATTCTATTACCAATAAATTTGAAGTCTAATACCTAAAAAAAGGGATTGGATATGAACAAGGTTATAAATCTAAGGCTAATACTCATTTGAAATGGGGCTCGTCGAGTCAGGACCAATTTGTCCGAAAATCCAAGGCTAACTCCCCCTCCAAAAACCAAGTTCTATCATTTTGGGGGAAAAAGTCTATTACCCATAAATTTGAAGTCTAATACCAACTAAAAGGGATTGGATATGAAAAATTTTAGAATCTAATGCTAATACTCATTTAAAAAGGTCGCTCGTGAAGTCAGGACCAATTTGTCCGTAAATCCAAGGCTAACACCCCCTCCAAAAACCAAGTTCTATCATTTTGGGGGGAAAAGTCTATTACCCATAAATTTGAAGTCTAATACCAACAAAAAGAGATTGGATATGAACAAGTTTAGAAATCTAAGGCTAATACTCATTTAAAATGGGGCTCGTCAAGTCAGGACCAATTTGTCTAAAAATCCAAGGCTAACACCCCCTCCAAAAACCAAGTTCTATCATTTTGGGGGGAAAAGTCTATTACCCATAAATTTGAAGTCTAATACCAACTAAAAGGTATTGGATATGAACAAGGTTAGAAATCTAAGGCTAATACTCATTTAAAATGGGGCTCATGAAGTCAGGACCAATTTGTCCGAAAATCCAAGGCTAACACCCCCTCCAAAAACCAAGTTCTATCATTTTGGGGGGAAAAGTCTATTACCCATAAATTTGAAGTCTAATACCAACTAAAAGGGCTTGGATATGAACAAGGTTAGAAATCTAAGGCTAATACTCATTTAAAATGGGGCTCATGCGATCGGAACCAATTTGTCCGAAAATCCAAGGCTAACACCCCCTCCAAAAAACCAAGTTCTATCATTTTGGGGGGAAAAGTCTACTACCCCTAAATTTGAAGTCTAATACCAACTAAAACGTATTGGATATGAACAAGGTTATAAATCTAAGGCTAATACTCATTTAAAATGGGGCTCGTGAAGTCAGGACCAATTTGTCCGAAAATCCAAGGCTAACACCCCCTCCAAAAACCAAGTTCTATCATTTTGGGGGGAAAAGTCTACTACCCATAAATTTGAAGTCTAATACCAACTAAAAGGTATTGGATATGAACAAGGTTAGAAATATAAGGCTAATACTCATTTAAAATGGGGCTCGTGAAGTCAGGACCAATTTGCCCGAAAATCCAAGGCTAACACCCCCTCCAAAAACCAAGTTCTATCATTTTGGGGGTAAAAGTCTACTACCCATAAATTTGAAGTCTAATACCAACTAAAAGGTATTGGATATGAACAAGGTTAGAAATCTAAGGCTAATACTCATTTAAAATGGGGCTCATGAAGTCAGGACTAATTTGTCCGAAAATCCAAGGCTAACACCCCCTCCAAAAACCAAGTTCTATCATTTTGGGGGGAAAAGTCTATTACCCATAAATTTGAAGTCTAATACCAACAAAAAGGGATTGGATATGAACAAGGTTAGAAATCTAAGGCTAATACTCATTTAAAATGGCGCTCGTGAAGTCAGGACCAATTTGTCTGAAAATCCAAGGCTAACACCCCCTCCAAAAACCAAGTTCTATCATTTTGGGGGGAAAAGTCTATTACCCATAAATTTGAAGTCTAATACCAACAAAAAGAGATTGGATATGAACAAGGTTAGAAATCTAAGGCTAATACTCATTTAAAATGGGGCTCGTCCAGTCAGGACCAATTTGTCCGAATATCCAAGGCTAACAACCCCTCCAAAAACCAAGTTCTATCATTTTGGGGGGAAAACGCTATTACCCATAAATTTGAAGTCTAATACCAACTAAAAGGTATTGGATATGAACAAGGTTAGAAATCTAAGGCTAATACTCATTTAAAATGGGGCTCGTTGAGGCAGGACCAATTTGTCCGAAAATCCAAGGCTAACACCCCCTCCAAAAACCAAGTTCTATCATTTTGGGGGGAAAAGTCTATTACCCATAAATTTGAAGTCTAATAACAACAAAAATGGATTTGATATGAACAAGGTTAGAAATCTAAGGCTAATACTCATTTAAATGGGGCTCGTCGAATAAGGATCAATTTGTCCGAAAATCCAAGGCTAACACCCCCTCCAAAAACCAAGTTCTATCATTTTGGGGGGAAAATTCTATTACCAATAAATTTGAAGTCTAATACCTAAAAAAAGGGATTGGATATGAACAAGGTTATAAATCTAAGGCTAATACTCATTTGAAATGGGGCTCGTCGAGTCAGGACCAATTTGTCCGAAAATCCAAGGCTAACTCCCCCTCCAAAAACCAAGTTCTATCATTTTGGGGGAAAAAGTCTATTACCCATAAATTTGAAGTCTAATACCAACTAAAAGGGATTGGATATGAACAATTTTAGAATCTAATGCTAATACTCATTTAAAATGGGGCTCGTGAAGTCAGGACCAATTTGTCCGTAAATCCAAGGCTAACACCCCCTCCAAAAACCAAGTTCTATCATTTTGGGGGGAAAAGTCTATTACCCATAAATTTGAAGTCTAATACCAACAAAAAGAGATTGGATATGAACAAGTTTAGAAATCTAAGGCTAATACTCATTTAAAATGGGGCTCGTCAAGTCGGGACCAATTTGTCTAAAAAATCCAAGGCTAACACCCCCTCCAAAAAACCAAGTTCTATCATTTTGGGGGGGAAAAGTCTATTACCCATAATTTGAAGTCTAATACCAACTAAAAGGTATTGGATATGAACAAGGTTAGAAATCTAAGGCTAATACTCATTTAAAATGGGGCTCATGAAGTCAGGACCAATTTGTCCGAAAATCCAAGGCTAACACCCCCTCCAAAAACCAAGTTCTATCATTTTTGGGGGGAAAAAGTCTATTACCCATAAATTTGAAGTCTAATACCAACTAAAAGGGCTTGGATATGAACAAGGTTAGAAATCTAAGGCTAATACTCATTTAAAATGGGGCTCATGCAGTCAGAACCAATTTGTCCGAAAATCCAAGGCTAACACCCCCTCCAAAAACCAAGTTCTATCATTTTGGGGGGAAAAGTCTACTACCCCTAAATTTGAAGTCTAATACCAACTAAAACGTATTGGATATGAACAAGGTTATAAATCTAAGGCTAATACTCATTTAAAATGGGGCTCGTGAAGTCAGGACCAATTTGTCCGAAAATCCAAGGCTAACACCCCCCTCCAAAAACCAAGTTCTATCATTTTGGGGGGGAAAAGTCTACTACCCATAAATTTGAAGTCTAATACCAACTAAAAGGTATTGGATATGAACAAGGTTAGAAATCTAAGGCTAATACTCATTTAAAATGGGGCTCGTGAAGTCGGGGACCAATTTGCTCGAAAATCCAAGGCTAACACCCCCTCCAAAAACCAAGTTCTATCATTTTGGGGGGTAAAAGTCTACTACCCATAAATTTGAAGTCTAATACCAACTAAAAGGTATTGGATATGAACAAGGTTAGAAATCTAAGGCTAATACTCATTTAAAATGGGGCTCATGAAGTCAGGACTAATTTGTCCGAAAATCCAAGGCTAACACCCCCTCCAAAAACCAAGTTCTATCATTTTGGGGGGAAAAGTCTATTACCCATAAATTTGAAGTCTAATACCAACAAAAAGGGATTGGATATGAACAAGGTTAGAAATCTAAGGCTAATACTCATTTAAAATGGCGCTCGTGAAGTCAGGACCAATTTGTCTGAAAATCCAAGGCTAACACCCCCTCCAAAAACCAAGTTCTATCATTTTGGGGGGAAAAGTCTATTACCCATAAATTTGAAGTCTAATACCAACAAAAAGGGATTGGATATGAACAAGGTTAGAAATCTAAGGCTAATACTCATTTAAAATGGGGCTCGTGAAGTCAGGACCAATTTGTCCGAAAATCCAAGGCTAATACCCCCTCCAAAAACCAAGTTCAATCATTTTGGGGGGAAAAGTCTATTACCCATAAATTTGAAGTCTAATACCAACTAAAAGGGCTTGGATATGAACAAGGTTAGAAATCTAAGGCTAATACTCATTTAAAATGGGGCTCATGAAGTCAGGACCAATTTGTCCGAAAATCCAAGGCTAACACCCCTCCAAAAACCAAGTTCTATCATTTTGGGGGGGAAAAGTCTATTACCCATAAATTTGAAGTCTAATACCAACTAAAAGGGATTGGATATGAACAAGGTTAGAAATCTAAGGCTAATACTCATTTAAAATGGGGCTCGTGAAGTCAGGACCAATTTGTCCGAAAATCCAAGGCTAACACCCCCTCCAAAAACCAAGTTCTATCATTTTGGGGGGAAAAGTCTATTACCCATAAATTTGAAGTCTAATACCAACTAAAAAGGATTGGATATGAACAATGTTATAATCTAAGGCTAATACTCTTTTAAAATGGGGCTCGTCGAGTCAGGACCAATTTGTCCGAAAATCCAAGGCTAACACCCCCTCCAAAAACAAAGTTCTATCATTTTAGGGGGAAAAGTCTTTTACCCATAAATTTGAAGTCTAATACCAACTTAAAGGGATTGGATATGAACAAGGTTAGAAATCTAAGCCTAATACTCATTTAAAATGGGGCTCGTCGAGTCAGGACCAATTTGTCCGAAAATCCAAGGCTAACACCCCCTCCAAAAACCAAGTTCAATCATTTTTGGAGGAAAAGTCTATTACCCATAAATTTGAAGTCTAATACCAACTAAAAGGTATTGGATATGAACAAGGTTAGAAATCTAAGGCTAATACTCATTTAAAATGGGGCTCGTCAAGTCAGGGACCAATTTGTCACGAAAATCCAAGGCTAACACCCCCTCCAAAATCCAAATTCTATCATTTTGGGGGGGAAAAGTCTATTACCCATAAATTTGAAGTCTAATACCAACAAAAAGGGATTGGATATGAACAAGGTTAGAAATATAAGGCTAATACTCATTTAAATGGGGCTCCTCGAATAAGGATCAATTTGTCCGAAAATCCAAGTCTAACACCCCCTCCAAAAACCAAGTTCTATCATTTTGGGGGGAAAATTCTATTAACCATAAATTTGAAGTCTAATACCAAGTAAAAGGTATTGGATATGAACAAGGTTAGAAATCTAAGGCTAATACTCATTTAAAATGGGGCTCGTGAAGTCGGGACCAATTTTTTCGATAAATCCAGGCTAACACCCCCTCCAAAATCCAAGTTCTATCATTTTGGGGGGAAAAGTCTATTACCCATAAATTTGAAGTCTAATACCAACAAAAAGGGATTGCATATGAACAAGGTTAGAAATCTAAGGCTAATACTCATTTAAAATGGCGGTCGTGAAGTCAGGACCAATTTGTCCGAAAATCCAAGGCTAACACCCCCTCCAAAAACCAAGTTCTATCATTTTGGGGGGAAAAGTCTATTACCCATAAATTTGAAGTCTAATACCAACAAAAAGAGATTGGATATGAACAAGGTTAGAAATCTAAGGATAATACTCATTTAAAATGGGGCTCGTCCAGTCAGGACCAATTTGTCCGAATATCCAAGGCTAACAACCCCTCCAAAAACCAAGTTCTATCATTTTGGGGGGAAAACGCTATTACCCATAAATTTGAAGTCTAATACCAACTAAAAGGTATTGGATATGAACAAGGTTAGAAATCTAAGGCTAATACTCATTTAAAATGGGGCTCGTTGAGGCAGGACCAATTTGTCCGAAAATCCAAGGCTAACACCCCCTCCAAAAACCAAGTTCTATCATTTTGGGGGGGAAAAGTCTATTACCCATAAATTTGAAGTCTAATAACAACAAAAATGGATTTGATATGAACAAGGTTAGAAATCTAAGGCTAATACTCATTTAAATGGGGCTCGTCGAATAAGGATCAATTTGTCCGAAAATCCAAGGCTAACACCCCCTCCAAAAACCAAGTTCTATCATTTTGGGGGGAAAATTCTATTACCAATAAATTTGAAGTCTAATACCTAAAAAAAGGGATTGGATATGAACAAGGTTATAAATCTAAGGCTAATACTCATTTGAAATGGGGCTCGTCGAGTCAGGACCAATTTGTCCGAAAATCCAAGGCTAACTCCCCCTCCAAAAACCAAGTTCTATCATTTTGGGGGAAAAAGTCTATTACCCATAAATTTGAAGTCTAATACCAACTAAAAGGGATTGGATATGAACAATTTTAGAATCTAATGCTAATACTCATTTAAAATGGGGCTCGTGAAGTCAGGACCAATTTGTCCGTAAATCCAAGGCTAACACCCCCTCCAAAAACCAAGTTCTATCATTTTGGGGGGAAAAGTCTATTACCCATAAATTTGAAGTCTAATACCAACAAAAAGAGATTGGATATGAACAAGTTTAGAAATCTAAGGCTAATACTCATTTAAAATGGGGCTCGTCAAGTCAGGACCAATTTGTCTAAAAATCCAAGGCTAACACCCCCTCCAAAAACCAAGTTCTATCATTTTGGGGGGAAAAGTCTATTACCCATAATTTGAAGTCTAATACCAACTAAAAGGTATTGGATATGAACAAGGTTAGAAATCTAAGGCTAATACTCATTTAAAATGGGGCTCATGAAGTCAGGACCAATTTGTCCGAAAATCCAAGGCTAACACCCCCTCCAAAAACCAAGTTCTATCATTTTGGGGGGAAAAGTCTATTACCCATAAATTTGAAGTCTAATACCAACTAAAAGGGCTTGGATATGAACAAGGTTAGAAATCTAAGGCTAATACTCATTTAAAATGGGGCTCATGCAGTCAGAACCAATTTGTCCGAAAATCCAAGGCTAACACCCCCTCCAAAAACCAAGTTCTATCATTTTGGGGGGAAAAGTCTACTACCCCTAAATTTGAAGTCTAATACCAACTAAAACGTATTGGATATGAACAAGGTTATAAATCTAAGGCTAATACTCATTTAAAATGGGGCTCGTGAAGTCAGGACCAATTTGTCCGAAAATCCAAGGCTAACACCCCCTCCAAAAACCAAGTTCTATCATTTTGGGGGGAAAAGTCTACTACCCATAAATTTGAAGTCTAATACCAACTAAAAGGTATTGGATATGAACAAGGTTAGAAATCTAAGGCTAATACTCATTTAAAATGGGGCTCGTGAAGTCAGGACCAATTTGCCCGAAAATCCAAGGCTAACACCCCCTCCAAAAACCAAGTTCTATCATTTTGGGGGTAAAAGTCTACTACCCATAAATTTGAAGTCTAATACCAACTAAAAGGTATTGGATATGAACAAGGTTAGAAATCTAAGGCTAATACTCATTTAAAATGGGGCTCATGAAGTCGGGGACTAATTTGTCCGAAAATCCAAGGCTAACACCCCCTCCAAAAACCAAGTTCTATCATTTTGGGGGGGAAAAGTCTATTACCCATAAATTTGAAGTCTAATACCAACAAAAAGGGATTGGATATGAACAAGGTTAGAAATCTAAGGCTAATACTCATTTAAAATGGCGCTCGTGAAGTCAGGACCAATTTGTCTGAAAATCCAAGGCTAACACCCCCTCCAAAAACCAAGTTCTATCATTTTGGGGGGAAAAGTCTATTACCCATAAATTTGAAGTCTAATACCAACAAAAAGGGATTGGATATGAACAAGGTTAGAAATCTAAGGCTAATACTCATTTAAAATGGGGCTCGTGAAGTCAGGACCAATTTGTCCGAAAATCCAAGGCTAATACCCCCTCCAAAAACCAAGTTCAATCATTTTGGGGGGAAAAGTCTATTACCCATAAATTTGAAGTCTAATACCAACTAAAAGGGCTTGGATATGAACAAGGTTAGAAATCTAAGGCTAATACTCATTTAAAATGGGGCTCATGAAGTCAGGACCAATTTGTCCGAAAATCCAAGGCTAACACCCCCTCCAAAAACCAAGTTCTATCATTTTGGGGGGAAAAGTCTATTACCCATAAATTTGAAGTCTAATACCAACTAAAAGGGATTGGATATGAACAAGGTTAGAAATCTAAGGCTAATACTCATTTAAAATGGGGCTCGTGAAGTCAGGACCAATTTGTCCGAAAATCCAAGGCTAACACCCCCTCCAAAAACCAAGTTCTATCATTTTGGGGGGAAAAGTCTATTACCCATAAATTTGAAGTCTAATACCAACTAAAAAGGATTGGATATGAACAATGTTATAATCTAAGGCTAATACTCTTTTAAAATGGGGCTCGTCGAGTCAGGACCAATTTGTCCGAAAATCCAAGGCTAACACCCCCTCCAAAAACAAAGTTCTATCATTTTAGGGGGAAAAGTCTTTTACCCATAAATTTGAAGTCTAATACCAACTTAAAGGGATTGGATATGAACAAGGTTAGAAATCTAAGCCTAATACTCATTTAAAATGGGGCTCGTCGAGTCAGGACCAATTTGTCCGAAAATCCAAGGCTAACACCCCCTCCAAAAACCAAGTTCAATCATTTTTGGAGGAAAAGTCTATTACCCATAAATTTGAAGTCTAATACCAACTAAAAGGTATTGGATATGAACAAGGTTAGAAATCTAAGGCTAATACTCATTTAAAATGGGGCTCGTCAAGTCAGGACCAATTTGTCTGAAAATCCAAGGCTAACACCCCCTCCAAAATCCAAATTCTATCATTTTGGGGGGAAAAGTCTATTACCCATAAATTTGAAGTCTAATACCAACAAAAAGGGATTGGATATGAACAAGGTTAGAAATATAAGGCTAATACTCATTTAAATGGGGCTCCTCGAATAAGGATCAATTTGTCCGAAAATCCAAGTCTAACACCCCCTCCAAAAACCAAGTTCTATCATTTTGGGGGGAAAATTCTATTAACCATAAATTTGAAGTCTAATACCAAGTAAAAGGTATTGGATATGAACAAGGTTAGAAATCTAAGGCTAATACTCATTTAAAATGGGGCTCGTGAAGTCAGGACCAATTTTTCAGTAAATCCAAGGCTAACACCCCCTCCAAAATCCAAGTTCTATCATTTTGGGGGGAAAAGTCTATTACCCATAAATTTGAAGTCTAATACCAACAAAAAGGGATTGCATATGAACAAGGTTAGAAATCTAAGGCTAATACTCATTTAAAATGGGGCTCGTCGAGTCAGGACCAATTTGTCCGAAAATCCAAGGCTAACAACCCCTCCAAAACCCAAGTTCTATCATTTTGGGGGGAAAAGTCTATTAGCCATAAATTTGAATTCTAATACCAACTAAAAGGGTTTGTATATGAACAAGGTTATAAAGATAAGGCTAATACTCATTTAAAATGGGGCTCGTGAAGTCAGGACCAATTTGTCCGAAAATCCAAGGCTAACACCCCCTCCAAAAACCAAGTTCTATCATTTTGGGGGGAAAAGTCTATTACCCATAAATTTGAAGTCTAATACCAACTAAAAGGTATTGGATATGAACAAGGTTAGAAATCTAATGCTAATACTCATTTAAAATGGGGCTCGTCAAGTCAGGACCAATTTGTCCGAAAATCCAAGGCTAACACCCCCTCCAAAAACCAAGTTCAATCATTTTTGGGGGAAAAGTCTATTACCCATAAATTTGAAGTCTAATACCAACTAAAAGGGATTGGATATGAACAAGGTTAGAAATCTAAAGCTAATACTCATTTAAAATGGGGCTCGTCGAGTCAGGACCAATTTGTCCGAAAATCCAAGGCTAACAACCCCTCCAAAACCCAAGTTCTATCATTTTGGGGGGAAAGGTCTATTACCCATAAATTTGAATTCTAATACCAACTAAAAGGGTTTGTATATGAACAAGGTTATAAAGATAAGGCTAATACTCATTTAAAATGGGGCTCGTGAAGTCAGGACCAATTTGTCCGAAAATCCAAGGCTAACACCCCCTCCAAAAACCAAGTTCTATCATTTTGGGGGGAAAAGTCTATTACCCATAAATTTGAAGTCTAATACCAACTAAAAGGTATTGGATATGAACAAGGTTAGAAATCTAATGCTAATACTCATTTAAAATGGGGCTCGTCAAGTCAGGACCAATTTGTCTGAAAATCCAAGGCTAACACCCCCTCCAAAAACCAAGTTCAATCATTTTTGGGGGAAAAGTCTATTACCCATAAATTTGAAGTCTAATACCAACTAAAAGGTATTGGATATGAACAAGGTTAGAAATCTAAGGCTAATACTCATTTAAAATGGGGCTCGTCAAGTCAGGACCAATTTGTCTGAAAATCCAAGGCTAACACCCCCTCCAAAAACCAAGTTCTATCATTTTGGAGGGAAAAGTCTATTACCCATAAATTTGTAGTCTAATACCAACTAAAAGGTATTGGATATGAACAAGGTTAGAAATCTAAGGGTAATACTCAATTAAAATGGGGCTCATTAAGTCAGGACCAATTTGTCTGAAAATCCAAGGCTAACACCCCCTCCAAAAACCAAGTTCTATCATTTTGGGGGGAAAAGTCTATTACCCATAAATTTGAAGTATAATACCAACTAAAAGGTATTGGATATGAACAAGGTTAGAAATATAAGGCTAATACTCATTTAAAATGGGGCTCGTCAAGTCAGGACCAATTTGTCTGAAAATCCAAGGCTAACACCTCCTCCAAAATCCAAGTTCTATCATTTTTGGGGGAAAAGTCTATTACCCATAAATTTGAAGTCTAATACCAACAAAAAGGGATTGGATATGAACAAGGTTAGAAATATAAGGCTAATACTCATTTAAATGGGGCTCGTCGAATAAGGATCAATTTGTCCGAAAATCCAAGTCTAACACCCCCTCCAAAAACCAAGTTCTATCATTTTGGGGGGAAAAGTCTATTACCCATAAATTTGAAGTCTAATACCAAGTAAAAGGTATTGGATATGAACAAGGTTAGAAATCTAAGGCTAATACTCATTTAAAATGGGGCTCATGAAGTCAGGACCAATTTGTCCGAAAATCCAAGGCTAACACCCCCTCCAAAAACCAAGTTCTATCATTTTGGGGGGAAAAGTCTATTACCCATAAATTTGAAGTCTAATACCAACAAAAAGGGATTGGATATGAACAAGGTTAGAAATATAAGTCTAATACTCATTTAAATGGGGCTCGTCGAATAAGGATCAATTTGTCTGAAAATCCAAGTCTAACACCCCCTCCAAAAACCAAGTTCTATCATTTTGGGGGGAAAAGTCTATTACCCATAAATTTGAAGTCTAATACCAAGTAAAAGGTATTGGATATGAACAAGGTTAGAAATCTAAGGCTAATACTCATTTAAAATGGGGCTCGTGAAGTCAGGACCAATTTGTCCGTAAATCCAAGGCTAACACCCCCTCCAAAATCCAAGTTCTATCATTTTGGGGGGAAAAGTCTATTACCCATAAATTTGAAGTCTAATACCAACAAAAAGGGATTGGATATGAACAAGGTTAGAAATCTAAGGCTAATACTCATTTAAAATGGCGCTCGTGAAGTCAGGACCAATTTGTCCGAAAATCCAAGGCTAACACCCCCTCCAAAAACCAAGTTCTATCATTTTGGGGGGAAAAGTCTATTACCCATAAATTTGAAGTCTAATACCAACTAAAAGGGATTGTATATGCACAAGGTTAGAAATCTAAGGCTAATACTCATTTAAAATGGCGCTCGTGAAGTCAGGACCAATTTGTCCGAAAATCCAAGGCTAACACCCCCTCCAAAAACCAAGTTCAATCATTTTTGGGGGAAAAGTCTATTACCCATAAATTTGAAGTCTAATACCAACTAAAAGGTATTCTATATGAGCAAGGTTAGAAATCTAAAGCTAATACTCATTTAAAATGGGGCTCGTCAAGTCAGGACCAATTTGTCTGAAAATCCAAGGCTAACACCCCCTCCAAAAACCAAGTTCTATCATTTTGAGGGGAAAAGTCTATTACCCATAAATTTGAAGTATAATACCAACTAAAAGGTATTGGATATGAACAAGGTTAGAAATCTAAGGCTAATACTCATTTAAAATGGGGCTCGTCAAGTCAGGACCAATTTGTCTGAAAATCCAAGGCTAACACCTCCTCCAAAGTCCAAGTTCTATCATTTTGGGGGGTAAAGTCTATTACCCATAAATTTGAAGTCTAATACCAACAAAAAGGGATTGGATATGAACAAGGTTAGAAATCTATGGCTAATACTCATTTAAAATGGGGCTCGTGAAGTCAGGACCAATTTGTCCGAAAATCCAAGGCTAACACCTCCTCCAAAAACCAAGTTCAATCATTTTGGGGGGAAAAGTCTATTACCCATAAATTTGAAGTCTAATACCAACTAAAAGGGCTTGGATATGAACAAGGTTAGAAATCAAAGGCTAATACTCATTTAAAATGGGGCTCATGAAGTCAGGACCAATTTGTCCGAAAATCCAAGGCTAACACCCCCTCCAAAAACCAAGTTCTATCATTTTGGGGGGAAAAGTCTATTACCCATTAATTTGAAGTCTAATACCAACTAAAAGGGATTGGATATGAACAATGTTATAATCTAAGGCTAATACTCTTTTAAAATGGGGCTCGTCGAGTCAGGACCAATTTGTCAGAAAATCCAAGGCTAACACCCCCTCCAAAAACCAAGTTCTATCATTTTGGGGGGAAAAGTCTTTTACCCATAAATTTGAAGTCTAATACCAACTAAAAGGGATTGGATATGAACAAGGTTAGAAATCTAAGCCTAATACTCATTTAAAATGGGGCTCGTCGAGTCAGGACCAATTTGTCCGAAAATCCAAGGCTAACACCCCCTCCAAAAACCAAGTTCAATCATTTTTGGGGGAAAAGTCTATTACCCATAAATTTGAAGTCTAATACCAACTAAAAGGTATTGGATATGAACAAGGTTAGAAATCTAAGGCTAATACTCATTTGAAATGGGGCTCGTCAAGTCGGGGACCAATTTGTCACGAAAATCCAAGGCTAACACCCCCTCCAAAAATCCAAGTTCTATCATTTTGGGGGGAAAAGTCTATTACCCATAAATTTGAAGTCTAATACCAACTAAAAGGGCTTGGATATGAACTAGGTTAGAAATCTAAGGCTAATACTCATTTAAAATGGGGCTCATGAAGTCAGGACCAATTTGTCCGAAAATCCAAGGCTAACACCCCCTCCAAAATCCAAGTTCTATCATTTTGGGGGGAAAAGTCTATTACCCATAAATTTGAAGTCTAATACCAACAAAAAGGGATTGGATATGAACAAGGTTAGAAATCTAAGGCTAATACTCATTTAAAATGGCGCTCGTGAAGTCAAGACCAATTTGTCCGAAAATCCAAGGCTAACACCCCCTCCAAAAACCAAGTTCTATCATTTTGGGGGGAAAAGTCTATTACCCATAAATTTGAAGTCTAATACCAACAAAAAGGGATTGGATATGAACAAGGTTAGAAATCTAAGGCTAATACTCATTTAAAAATGGCGCTCGTGAAGTCGGGACCAATTTGTCCGAAAATCCAAGGCTAACACCCCCTCCAAAAACCAAGTTCTATCATTTTGGGGGGAAAAGTCTATTACCCATAAATTTGAAGTCTAATACCAACTAAAAGGGATTGGATATGAACAATGTTATAATCTAAGGCTAATACTCATTTAAAATAGGGCTCGTCGAGTAGGGACCAATTTGTCCGAAAATCCAAGGCTAACACCCCCTCCAAAAACCAAGTTCTATCATTTTGGGGGGAAAAGTCCATTACCCATAAATTTGAAGTCTAATACCAACTAAAAGGGATTGTATATGAACAAGGTTAGAAATCTAAAGCTAATACTCATTTAAAATGGGGCTCGTCGAGTCAGGACCAATTTGTCCGAAAATCCAAGGCTAACAACCCCTCCAAAACCCAAGTTCTATCATTTTGGGGGGAAAAGTCTATTACCCATAAATTTGAAGTCTAATACCAATTAAAAGGGTTTGTATATGAACAAGGTTATAAAGATAAGGCTAATACTCATTTAAAATGGGGCTCGTGAAGTCAGGACCAATTTGTCCGAAAATCCAAGGCTAACACCCCCTCCAAAAACCAAGTTCTATCATTTTGGGGGGAAAAGTCTATTACCCATAAATTTGAAGACTAATACCAACTAAAAGGTATTGGATATGAACAAGGTTAGAAATCTAATGCTAATACTCATTTAAAATAGGGCTCGTCAAGTCAGGATCAATTTGTCTGAAAATCCAAGGCTAACACCCCCTCCAAAAATCAAGTTCTATCATTTTGGGGGGAAAAGTCTATTACCCATAAATTTGAAGTCTAATACCAACTAAAAGGGATTGAATATGAACAAGGTTAGAAATATAAGGCTAATACTCATTTAAAATGGGGCTCGTCGAGTCAGGACCAATTTGTCCGAAAATCCAAGGCTAACACCCCCTCCAAAAACCAAGTTCAATCATTTTTGGGGGAAAAGTCTAGTACCTATAAATTTGAAGTCTTATACCAAATAAAAGGTATTGGATATGAACAAGGATAGAAATATAAGGCTAATACCTATTTAAAATGGGGCTCGTCCAGTCAGGACCAATTTGTCTGAAAATCCAAGGCTAACACCCCCTCCAAAAACCAAGTTCTATCATTTTGGGGGGAAAAGTCTATTACCCATAAATTTGAAGTGTAATACCAACTAAAAGGTATTGGATATGAACAAGGTTAGAAATCTAAGGCTAATACTCATTTAAAATGGGGCTCGTCAAGTCAGGACCAATTTGTCTGAAAATCCAAGGCTAACACCCCCTCCAAAATCCAAGTTCTATCATTTTGGGGGGAAAAGTCTATTACCCATAAATTTGAAGTCTAATACCAACTAAAAGGGATTGGATATGAACAATGTTATAATCTAAGGCTAATACTCTTTTAAAATGGAGCTCGTCGAGTCAGGACCAATTTGTTCGAAAATCCAAGGCTAACACCCCCTCCAAAAACCAAGTTCTATCATTTTGGGGGGAAAAGTCTATTACCCATAAATTTGAAGTCTAATACCAATTAAAAGGTATTGGATATGAACTAGGTTAGAAATCTAAGGCTAATACTCATTTAAAATGGGGCTCGTGAAGTCAGGACCAATTTGTCCGAAAATCCAAGGCTAACACCCCCTCCAAAAACCAAGTTCTATCATTTTGGGGGGAAAAGTCTATTACCCATAAATTTGAAGTCTAATACCAACTAAAAGGGATTGGATATGAACAAGCTTATAAATCTAAAGCTAATACTCATTTAAAATGGGGCTCGTCGAGTCAGGACCAATTTGTCCGAAAATCCAAGGCTAACAACCCCTCCAAAACCCAAGTTCTATCATTTTGGGGGGAAAAGTCTTTTACCCATAAATTTTAAGTCTAATACCAACTAAAAGGGTTTGTATATGAACAAGGTTATAAAGATAAGGCTAATACTCATTTAAAATGGGGCTCGTGAAGTCAGGACCAATTTGTCCGACAATCCAAGGCTAACACCCCCTCCAAAAACCAAGTTCTATCATTTTGGGGGGAAAAGTCTATTACCCATAAATTTGAAGTCTAATACCAACTAAAAGGGATTGGATATGAACAATGTTATAATCTAAGGCTAATACTCATTTAAAATGGGGCTCGTCGAGTCAGGACCAATTTGTCCGAAAATCCAAGGCTAACACCCCCTCCAAAAACCAAGTTCTATCATTTTGGGGGGAAAAGTCTATTACCCATAAATTTGAAGTCTAATACCAACTAAAAGGGATTGGATATGAACAAGGTTATAAATCTAAAGCTAATACTCATTTAAAATGGGGCTCGTCGAGTCAGGACCAATTTGTCCGAAAATCCAAGGCTAACAACCCCTTCAAAAACCCAAGTTCTATCATTTTGGGGGGAAAAGTCTTTTACCCATAAATTATAAGTCTAATACCAACTAAAAGGGTTTGTATATGAACAAGGTTATAAAGATAAGGCTAATACTCATTTAAAATGGGGCTCGTGAAGTCAGGACCAATTTGTCCGAAAATCCAAGGGTAACACCCCCTCCAAAAACCAAGTTCTATCATTTTGGGGGGAAAAGTCTATTACCCATAAATTTGAAGTCTAATACCAACTAAAAGGTATTGGATATGAACAAGGTTAGAAATCTAATGCTAATACTCATTTAAAATGGGGCTCGTCAAGTCAGGACCAATTTGTCTGAAAATCCAAGGCTAACACCCCCTCCAAAAACCAAGTTCTATCATTTTGGGGGGAAAAGTCTATTACCCATAAATTTGAAGTTTAATACCAACTAAAAGGTATTGGATATGAACAAGGTTAGAAATATAAGGCTAATACTCATTTAAAATGGGGCTCGTCGAGTCAGGACCAATTTGTCCGAAAATCCAAGGCTAACACCCCCTCCAAAAACCAAGTTCAATCATTTTTGGGGGAAAAGTCTAGTATCCATAAATTTGAAGTCTAATACCAAATAAAAGGTATTGGATATGAACAAGGATAGAAATCTAAGGCTAATACCTAATTAAAATGGGGCTCGTCCAGTCAGGACCAATTTGTCTGAAAATCCAAGGCTAACACCCCCTCCAAAAACCAAGTTCTATCATTTTGGGGGGAAAAGTCTATTAACCCATAAATTTGAAGTCTAATACCAAATAAAAGGTATTGGATATGAACAAGGATAGAAATATAAGGCTAATACTCATTTAAAATGGGGCTGGTCCAGTCAGGACCAATTTGTCTGAAAATCCAAGGCTAACACCCCCTCCAAAAACCAAGTTCTATCATTTTGGGGGGAAAAGTCTATTACCCATAAATTTGAAGTATAATACCAACTAAAAGGTATTGGATATGAACAAGGTTAGAAATCTAAGGCTAATACTCATTTAAAATGGGACTCGTCAAGTCAGGACCAATTTGTCTGAAAATCCAAGGCTAACACCCCCTCCAAAATCCAAGTTCTATCATTTTGGGGGGAAAAGTCTATTACCCATAAATTTGAAGTCTAATACCAACTAAAAGGTATTGTATATGAACAAGGTTAGAAATCTAAGGCTAATTCTCATTTAAAATGGCGCTCGTGAAGTCAGGACCAATTTGTCCGACAATGCAAGGCTAACACCCCCTCCAAAAACCAAGTTCTATCATTTTGGGGGGAAAAGTTTATTACCCATAAATTTGAAGTCTAATACCAACTAAAAGGGATTGGATATGAACAATGTTATAATCTAAGGCTAATACTCATTTAAAATGGGGCTCGTCGAGTCAGGACCAATTTGTCCGAAAATCCAAGGCTAACACCCCCTCCAAAAACCAAGTTCTATCATTTTGGGGGGAAAAGTCTATTACCCATAAATTTGAAGTCTAATACCAACTAAAAGGGATTGGATATGAACAAGGTTAGAAATCTAAAGCTAATACTCATTTAAAATGGGGCTCGTCGAGTCGGGACCAATTTGTCCAGAAAATCCAAGGCTAACAACCCCTCCAAAACCCAAGTTCTATCATTTTGGGGGGAAAAGTCTTTTACCCATAAATTTTAAGTCTAATACCAACTAAAAGGGTTTGTATATGAACAAGGTTATAAAGATAAGGCTAATACTCATTTAAAATGGGGCTCGTGAAGTCAGGACCAATTTGTCCGAAAATCCAAGGCTAACACCCCCTCCAAAAACCAAGTTCTATCATTTTGGGGGGAAAAGTCTATTACCCATAAATTTGAAGTCTAATACCAACTAAAAGGTATTGGATATGAACGAGGTTAGAAATCTAATGCTAATACTCATTTAAAATAGGGCTCGTCAAGTCAGGACCAATTTGTCTGAAAATCCAAGGCTAACACCCCCTCCAAAAACCAAGTTCTATCATTTTGGGGGGAAAAGTCTATTACCCATAAATTTGAAGTCTAATACCAAATAAAAGGGATTGGATATGAACAAGTTTAGAAATATATGGCTAATACTCATTTAAAATGGGGCTCGTCGAGTCAGGACCAATTTATCCGAAAATCCAAGGCTAACACCCCCTCCAAAAACCAAGTTCAATCATTTTTGGGGGAAAAGTCTATTACCCATAAATTTGAAGTATAATACCAACTAAAAGGTATTGGATATGAACAAGGTTAGAAATCTAAGGCTAATACTCATTTAAAATG
Organism: Salix suchowensis; assembly: GCA_029030765.1. Classification (NCBI taxonomy): domain Eukaryota; kingdom Viridiplantae; phylum Streptophyta; class Magnoliopsida; order Malpighiales; family Salicaceae; genus Salix; species Salix suchowensis. The sequence continues at coordinate 19,554 of JAPFFH010000450.1, read as the reverse complement.
GGGGCTCGTCAAGTCGGGACCAATTTGTCACGAAAATCCAAGGCTAACACCCCCTCCAAAAACCAAGTTCTATCATTTTGGGGGGAAAAGTCTATTACCCTTAAATTTGAAGTCTAATACCAACTAAAAGGTATTGGATATGAACAAGGTTTGAAATCTAATGCTAATACTCATTTAAAATGGGGCTCGTCAAGTCAGGACCAACTTGTCCGAAAATCCAAGGCTAACAACCCCCTCCAAAAACCAAGTTCTATCATTTTGGGGGGATAAGTCTATTACCCATAAATTTCAAGTCTAATACCAACTAAAAGGTATTGGATATGAACAAGGTTAGAAATCTAATGCTAATACTCATTTAAAATGGGGCTCGTCAAGTCAGGACCAATTTGTCTGAAAATCCAAGGCTAACACCCCCTCCAAAAACCAAGTTCTATCATTTTGGGGGGAAAAGTCTATTACCCATAAATTTGAAGTCTAATACCAACTAAAAGGGATTGGATATGAAAAAGGTTAGAAATATAAGGCTAATACTCATTTAAAATGGGGCTCGTCGAGTCAGGACCAATTTGTCCGAAAATCCAAGGCTAACACCCCCTCCAAAAACCAAGTTCAATCATTTTTGGGGGAAAAGTCTATTACCCATAAATTTGAAGTCTAATACCAAGTAAAAGGTATTGGATATGAACAAGGATAGAAATATAAGGCTAATACTCATTTAAAATGGGGCTCGTCCAATCAGGACCAATTTGTCTGAAAATCCAAGGCTAACACCCCCTCCAAAAACCAAGTTCTATCATTTTGGGGGGAAAAGTCTATTACCCATAAATATGAAGTATAATACCAACTAAAAGGTATTGGATATGAACAAGGTTAGAAATCTAAGGCTAATACTCATTTAAAATGGGGCTCGTCAAGTCAGGACCAATTTGTATGAAAATCCAAGGCTAACACCACCTCAAAAAACCAAGTTCTATCATTTTGGGGGGAAAAGTCTATTACCCATAAATTTGAAGTATAATACCAACAAAAACGGATTGGATATGAACAAGGTTAGAAATCTAAGGCTAATACTCATTTAAAATGGGGCTCGTGAAGTCAGGACCAATTTGTCCGACAATCCAAGGCTAACACCCCCTCCAAAAACCAAGTTCTATCATTTTGGGGGGAAAAGTCTATTACCCATAAATTTGAAGTCTAATACCAACTAAAAGGGATTGGATATGAACAATGTTATAATCTAAGGCTAATACTCATTTAAAATGGGGCTCGTCGAGTCAGGACCAATTTGTCCGAAAATCCAAGGCTAACACCCCCGTCCAAAAACCAAGTTCTATCATTTTGGGGGGAAAAGTCTATTACCCATAAATTTCAAGTCTAATACCAACTAAAAGGGATTGGATATGAACAAGGTTATAAATCTAAAGCTAATACTCATTTAAAATGGGGCTCGTCGAGTCAGGACCAATTTGTCCGAAAATCCAAGGCTAACAACCCCTCCAAAACCCAAGTTCTATCATTTTGGGGGGAAAAGTCTTTTACCCATAAATTTTAAGTCTAATACAAACTAAAAGGGTTTGTATATGAACAAGGTTATAAAGATAAGGCTAATACTCATTTAAAATGGGGCTCGTGAAGTCAGGACCAATTTGTCCGAAAATCCAAGGCTAACACCCCCTCCAAAAACCAAGTTCTATCATTTTGGGGGGAAAAGTCTATTACCCATAAATTTGAAGTCTAATACCAACTAAAAGGTATTGGATATGAACAAGGTTAGAAATCTAATGCTAATACTCATTTAAAATAGGGCTCGTCAAGTCAGGACCAATTTGTCTGAAAATCCAAGGCTAACACCCCCTCCAAAAAACCAAGTTCTATCATTTTGGGGGGGAAAAGTCTATTACCCATAAATTTGAAGTCTAATACCAACTAAAAGGGATTGGATATGAACAAGGTTAGAAATATAAGGCTAATACTCATTTAAAATGGGGCTCGTCGAGTCGGGGACCAATTTGTCCGAAAATCCAAGGCTAACACCCCCTCCAAAAACCAAGTTCAATCATTTTTGGGGGAAAAGTCTATTACCCATAAATTTGAAGTCTAATACCAAGTAAAAGGTATTGGATATGAACAAGGATAGAAATATAAGGCTAATACTCATTTAAAATGGGGCTCGTCCAGTCAGGACCAATTTGTCTGAAAATCCAAGGCTAACACCCCCTCCAAAAACCAAGTTCTATCATTTTGGGGGGAAAAGTCTATTACCCATAAATTTGAAGTCTAATACCAACTAAAAGGTATTGGATATGAACAAGGTTTGAAATCTAATGCTAATACTCATTTAAAATGGGGCTCGTCAAGTCAGGACCAACTTGTCCGAAAATCCAAGGCTAACAACCCCCTCCAAAAACCAAGTTCTATCATTTTGGGGGGATAAGTCTGTTACCCATAAATTTCAAGTCTAATACCAACTAAAAGGTATTGGATATGAACAAGGTTAGAAATCTAATGCTAATACTCATTTAAAATGGGGCTCGTCAAGTCAGGACCAATTTGTCTGAAAATCCAAGGCTAACACCCCCTCCAAAAACCAAGTTCTATCATTTTGGGGGGAAAAGTCTATTACCCATAAATTTGAAGTCTAATACCAACTAAAAGGGATTGGATATGAAAAAGGTTAGAAATATAAGGCTAATACTCATTTAAAATGGGGCTCGTCGAGTCAGGACCAATTTGTCCGAAAATCCAAGGCTAACACCCCCTCCAAAAACCAAGTTCAATCATTTTTGGGGGAAAAGTCTATTACCCATAAATTTGAAGTCTAATACCAAGTAAAAGGTATTGGATATGAACAAGGATAGAAATATAAGGCTAATACTCATTTAAAATGGGGCTCGTCCAATCAGGACCAATTTGTCTGAAAATCCAAGGCTAACACCCCCTCCAAAAACCAAGTTCTATCATTTTGGGGGGAAAAGTCTATTACCCATAAATTTGAAGTATAATACCAACTAAAAGGTATTGGATATGAACAAGGTTAGAAATCTAAGGCTAATACTCATTTAAAATGGGGCTCGTCAAGTCAGGACCAATTTGTATGAAAATCCAAGGCTAACACCACCTCAAAAAACCAAGTTCTATCATTTTGGGGGGAAAAGTCTATTACCCATAAATTTGAAGTATAATACCAACAAAAATGGATTGGATATGAACAAGGTTAGAAATCTAAGGCTAATACTCATTTAAAATGGGGCTCGTGAAGTCGGGGACCAATTTGTCCAGACAATCCAAGGCTAACACCCCCTCCAAAAACCAAGTTCTATCATTTTGGGGGGAAAAGTCTATTACCCATAAATTTGAAGTCTAATACCAACTAAAAGGGATTGGATATGAACAATGTTATAATCTAAGGCTAATACTCATTTAAAATGGGGCTCGTCGAGTCAGGACCAATTTGTCCGAAAATCCAAGGCTAACACCCCCTCCAAAAACCAAGTTCTATCATTTTGGGGGGGAAAAAGTCTATTACCCATAAATTTCAAGTCTAATACCAACTAAAAGGGATTGGATATGAACAAGGTTATAAATCTAAAGCTAATACTCATTTAAAATGGGGCTCGTCGAGTCGGGACCAATTTGTCCAGAAAATCCAAGGCTAACAACCCCCTCCAAAACCCAAGTTCTATCATTTTGGGGGAAAAGTCTATTTACCCATAAATTTTAAGTCTAATACAAACTAAAAGGGTTTGTATATGAACAAGGTTATAAAGATAAGGCTAATACTCATTTAAAATGGGGCTCGTGAAGTCGGGACCAATTTGTCCCAGACAATCCAAGGCTAACACCCCCTCCAAAAAACCAAGTTCTATCATTTTGGGGGGGAAAAAGTCTATTACCCATAAATTTGAAGTCTAATACCAACTAAAAGGGATTGGATATGAACAATGTTATAATCTAAGGCTAATACTCATTTAAAATGGGGCTCGTCGAGTCAGGACCAATTTGTCCGAAAATCCAAGGCTAACACCCCCTCCAAAAACCAAGTTCTATCATTTTGGGGGGAAAAGTCTATTACCCATAAATTTGAAGTCTAATACCAACTAAAAGGGATTGGATATGAACAAGGTTATAAATCTAAAGCTAATACTCATTTAAAATGGGGCTCGTCGAGTCAGGACCAATTTGTCCGAAAATCCAAGGCTAACAACCCCTCCAAAACCCAAGTTCTATCATTTTGGGGGGAAAAGTCTTTTACCCATAAATTTTAAGTCTAATACCAACTAAAAGGGTTTGTATATGAACAAGGTTATAAAGATAAGGCTAATACTCATTTAAAATGGGGCTCGTGAAGTCAGGGCCCAATTTGTCCGAAAATCCAAGGCTAACACCCCCTCCAAAAACCAAGTTCTATCATTTTGGGGGGAAAAGTCTATTACCCATAAATTTGAAGTCTAATACCAACTAAAAGGTATTGGATATGAACAAGGTTAGAAATCTAATGCTAATACTCATTTAAAATGGGGCTCGTCAAGTCAGGACCAATTTGTCTGAAAATCCAAGGCTAACACCCCCTCAAAAAACCAAGTTCTATCATTTTGGGGGGAAAAGTCTATTACCCATAAATTTGAAGTATAATACCAACAAAAACGGATTGGATATGAACAAGGTTAGAAATCTAAGGCTAATACTCATTTAAAATGGGGCTCGTGAAGTCAGGACCAATTTGTCCGACAATCCAAGGCTAACACCCCCTCCAAAAACCAAGTTCTATCATTTTGGGGGGAAAAGTCTATTACCCATAAATTTGAAGTCTAATACCAACTAAAAGGGATTGGATATGAACAATGTTATAATCTAAGGCTAATACTCATTTAAAATGGGGCTCGTCGAGTCAGGACCAATTTGTCCGAAAATCCAAGGCTAACACCCCCTCCAAAAACCAAGTTCTATCATTTTGGGGGAAAAGTCTATTACCCATAAATTTGAAGTCTAATACCAACTAAAAGGGATTGGATATGAACAAGGTTATAAATCTAAAGCTAATACTCATTTAAAATGGGGCTCGTCGAGTCGGGACCAATTTGTCAGAAAATCCAAGGCTAACAACCCCCTCCAAAAACCCAAGTTCTATCATTTTGGGGGGAAAAGTCTTTTACCCATAAATTTTAAGTCTAATACCAACTAAAAGGGTTTGTATATGAACAAGGTTATAAAGATAAGGCTAATACTCATTTAAAATGGGGCTCGTGAAGTCAGGACCAATTTGTCCGAAAATCCAAGGCTAACACCCCCTCCAAAAACCAAGTTCTATCATTTTGGGGGGGAAAAAGTCTATTACCCATAAATTTGAAGTCTAATACCAACTAAAAGGGTATTGGATATGAACAAGGTTAGAAATCTAAGTGCTAATACTCATTTAAAAATGGGGCTCGTCAAGTCGGGACCAATTTGTCCGAAAATCCAAGGCTAACACCCCCTCCAAAAACCAAGTTCTATCATTTTTGGGGGGGGAAAAGTCTATTACCCATAAATTTGAAGTCTAATACCAACTAAAAGGTATTGGATATGAACAAGGTTAGAAATATAAGGCTAATACTCATTTAAAATGGGGCTCGTCGAGTTAGGGACCAATTTGTCCGAAAATCCAAGGCTAACACCCCCTCCAAAAACCAAGTTCAATCATTTTTGGGGGAAAAAGTCTAGTATCCCATAAATTTGAAGTCTAATACCAAATAAAAGGTATTGGATATGAACAAGGATAGAAATCTAAGGCTAATACCTAATTTAAAATGGGGCTCGTCCGAGTCGGGACCAATTTGTCACGAAAATCCAAGGCTAACACCCCCTCCAAAAAACCAAGTTCTATCATTTTGGGGGGAAAAAGTCTATTACCCATAAATTTGAAGTCTAATACCAACTAAAAGGTATTGGATATGAACAAGGTTAGAAATCTAAGGCTAATACTCATTTAAAATGGGGACTCGTCAAGTCGGGGACCAATTTGTCACGAAAATCCAAGGCTAACACCCCCTCCAAAAATCCAAGTTCTATCATTTTGGGGGGAAAAGTCTATTACCCATAAATTTGAAGTCTAATACCAACTAAAAGGTATTGTATATGAACAAGGTTAGAAATCTAAGGCTAATACTCATTTAAAATGGCGCTCGTGAAGTCAGGACCAATTTGTCCGACAATGCAAGGCTAACACCCCCTCCAAAAACCAAGTTCTATCATTTTGGGGGGAAAAGTCTATTACCCATAAATTTGAAGTCTAATACCAACTAAAAGGGATTGGATATGAACAATGTTATAATCTAAGGCTAATACTCATTTAAAATGGGGCTCGTCGAGTCAGGACCAATTTGTCCGAAAATCCAAGGCTAACACCCCCTCCAAAAACCAAGTTCTATCATTTTGGGGGGAAAAGTCTATTACCCATAAATTTGAAGTCTAATACCAACTAAAAGGGATTGGATATGAACAAGGTTAGAAATCTAAAGCTAATACTCATTTAAAATGGGGCTCGTCGAGTCAGGACCAATTTGTCCGAAAATCCAAGGCTAACAACCCCTCCAAAACCCGAAGTTCTATCATTTTGGGGGGAAAAGTCTTTTACCCATAAATTTTAAGTCTAATACCAACTAAAAGGGTTTGTATATGAACAAGGTTATAAAGATAAAGGCTAATACTCATTTAAAAATGGGGCTCGTGAAGTCGGGACCAATTTGTCAGAAAATCCAAGGCTAGCACCCCCTCCAAAAACCCAAGTTCTATCATTTTTGGGGGAAAAGTCTATTACCCATAAATTTGAAGTCTAATACCAACTAAAAGGGTATTGGATATGAACAAGGTTAGAAATCTAATGCTAATACTCATTTAAAATAGGGGCTCGTCAAGTCGGGACCAATTTGTCCGAAAATCCAAGGCTAACACCCCCTCCAAAAACCAAGTTCTATCATTTTTGGGGGGGAAAAAGTCTATTACCCATAAATTTGAAGTCTAATACCAAATAAAAGGGATTGGATATGAACAAGTTTAGAAATATAATGGCTAATACTCATTTAAAATGGGGCTCGTCAAGTCGGGACCAATTTGTCCGAAAATCCAAGGCTAACACCCCCCTCCAAAAAACCAAGTTCAATCATTTTTGGGGGGAAAAGTCTATTACCCATAAATTTGAAGTATAATACCAACTAAAAGGTATTGGATATGAACAAGGTTAGAAATCTAAGGCTAATACTCATTTAAAATGGGGCTCGTCAAGTCGGGGACCAATTTGTCACGAAAATCCAAGGCTAACACCCCCTCCAAAAACCAAGTTCTATCATTTTGGGGGGAAAAAGTCTATTACCCATAAATTTGAAGTCTAATACCAACTAAAAGGGTATTGGATATGAACAAGGTTTGAAATCTAATGCTAATACTCATTTAAAATGGGGCTCGTCAAGTCGGGACCAATTTGTCAGAAAATCCAAGGCTAACAACCCCCTCCAAAAACCAAGTTCTATCATTTTGGGGGGGGATAAGTCTATTACCCATAAATTTCAAGTCTAATACCAACTAAAAGGGTATTGGATATGAACAAGGTTAGAAATCTAATGCTAATACTCATTTAAAATGGGGCTCGTCAAGTCAGGACCAATTTGTCCGAAAATCCAAGGCTAACACCCCCTCCAAAAACCAAGTTCTATCATTTTGGGGGGAAAAGTCTATTACCCATAAATTTGAAGTCTAATACCAACTAAAAGGGATTGGATATGAACAAGGTTAGAAATATAAGGCTAATACTCATTTAAAATGGGGCTCGTCGAGTCGGGACCAATTTGTCCAGAAAATCCAAGGCTAACACCCCCTCCAAAAACCAAGTTCAATCATTTTTGGGGGAAAAGTCTATTACCCATAAATTTGAAGTCTAATACCAAGTAAAAGGTATTGGATATGAACAAGGATAGAAATATAAGGCTAATACTCATTTAAAATGGGGCTCGTCCAGTCAGGACCAATTTGTCTGAAAATCCAAGGCTAACACCCCCTCCAAAATCCAAGTTCTATCATTTTGGGGGGAAAAGTCTATTACCCATAAATTTGAAGTCTAATACCAACTAAAAGGGATTGGATATGAACAAGGTTAGAAATCTAAGGCTAATACTCATTTAAAATGGGGCTCATGAAGTCAGGACCAATTTGTCCGAAAATCCAAGGCTAACACCCCCTCCAAAAACCAAGTTCTATCATTTTGGGGGGAAAAGTCTATTACCCATAAATTTGAAGTCTAATACCAACAAAAAGGGATTGGATATGAACAAGGTTAGAAATATAAGGCTAATACTCCTTTAAATGGGGCTCGTCGAATAAGGATCAATTTGTCCGAAAATCCAAGTCTAACACCCCCTCCAAAAACCAAGTTCAATCATTTTTGGGGGAAAAGTCTATTACCCATAAATTTGAAGTCTAATACCAAATAAAAGGTATTGGATATGAACAAGGATAGAAATCTAAGGCTAATACTCATTTAAAATGGGGCTCGTCCAGTCAGGACCAATTTGTCTGAAAATCCAAGGCTAACACCCCCTCCAAAAACCAAGTTCTATCATTTTGGGGGGAAAAGTCTATTACCCATAAATTTGAAGAATAATACCAACAAAAAGGGATTGGATATGAACAAGGTTAGAAATTTAAGGCTAATACTCATTTAAAATGGCGCTCGTGAAGTCAGGACCAATTTGTCCGAAAATCCAAGGCTAACACCCCCTCCAAAAACCAAGTTCTATCATTTTGGGGGGAAAAGTCTACTACCCATAAATTTGAAGTCTAATACAAATTTGTCTGAAAATCCAAGTCTAACACCCCCTCCAAAAACCAAGTTCAATCATTTTTGGGGGAAAAGTCTATTACCCATAAATTTGAAGTCTAATACCAAATAAAAGGTATTGGATATGAACAAGGATAGAAATCTAAGGCTAATACTCATTTAAAAATGGGGCTCGTCGAGTCGGGACCAATTTGTCACGAAAATCCAAGGCTAACACCCCCTCCAAAAACCAAGTTCTATCATTTTGGGGGGAAAAGTCTATTACCCATAAATTTGAAGTATAATACCAACTAAAAGGTATTGGATATGAACAAGGTTAGAAATCTAAGGCTAATACTCATTTAAAATGGGGACTCGTCAAGTCGGGACCAATTTGTCACGAAAATCCAAGGCTAACACCCCCTCCAAAATCCAAGTTCTATCATTTTGGGGGAAAAAGTCTATTACCCATAAATTTGAAGTCTAATACCAACTAAAAGGGTATTGTATATGAACAAGGTTAGAAATCTAAGGCTAATACTCATTTAAAATGGGCGCTCGTGAAGTCGGGACCAATTTGTCAGACAATGCAAGGCTAACACCCCCTCCAAAAACCAAGTTCTATCATTTTGGGGGGAAAAGTTTATTACCCATAAATTTGAAGTCTAATACCAACTAAAAGGGATTGGATATGAACAATGTTATAATCTAAGGCTAATACTCATTTAAAATGGGGCTCGTCGAGTCAGGACCAATTTGTCCAGAAAATCCAAGGCTAACACCCCCTCCAAAAACCAAGTTCTATCATTTTGGGGGGGTAAAGTCTATTACCCATAAATTTGAAGTCTAATACCAACTAAAAGGGATTGGATATGAACAAGGTTAGAAATCTAAAGCTAATACTCATTTAAAATGGGGCTCGTCGAGTCAGGACCAATTTGTCCGAAAATCCAAGGCTAACAACCCCTCCAAAAACCCAAGTTCTATCATTTTGGGGGGGAAAAGTCTTTACCCATAAATTTTAAGTCTAATACCAACTAAAAGGGTTTGTATATGAACAAGGTTATAAAGATAAGGCTAATACTCATTTAAAATGGGGCTCGTGAAGTCAGCACCAATTTGTCCGAAAATCCAAGGCTAACACCCCCTCCAAAAACCAAGTTCTATCATTTTGGGGGGAAAAGTCTATTACCCATAAATTTGAAGTCTAATAACAAATAAAAGGGATTGGATATGAACAAGTTTAGAAATATATGGCTAATACTCATTTAAAATGGGGCTCGTCGAGTCAGGACCAATTTATCCGAAAATCCAAGGCTAACACCCCCTCCAAAAACCAAGTTCAATCATTTTTGGGGGAAAAGTCTATTACCCATAAATTTGAAGTATAATACCAACTAAAAGGTATTGGATATGAACAAGGTTAGAAATCTAAGGCTAATACTCATTTAAAATGGGGCTCGTCAAGTCAGGACCAATTTGTCTGAAAATCCAAGGCTAACACCCCCTCCAAAAACCAAGTTGTATCATTTTGGGGGGAAAAGTCTATTACCCTTAAATTTGAAGTCTAATACCAACTAAAAGGTATTGGATATGAACAAGGTTAGAAATCTAAGGCTAATACTCATTTAAAATGGGGCTCATGAAGTCAGGACCAATTTGTCCGAAAATCCAAGGCTAACACCCCCTCCAAAAACCAAGTTCAATCATTTTTGGGGGAAAAGTCTATTACCCATAAATTTGAAGTCTAATACCAAGTAAAAGGTATTGGATATGAACAAGGATAGAAATATAAGGCTAATACTCATTTAAAATGGGGCTCGTCCAGTCAGGACCAATTTGTCTGAAAATCCAAGGCTAGCACCCCCTCCAAAAACCAAGTTCTATCATTTTGGGGGGAAAAGTCTATTACCCATAAATTTGAAGTATAATACCAACTAAAAGGTATTGGATATGAACAAGGTTAGAAATCTAAGGCTAATACTCATTTAAAATGGGGCTCGTCAAGTCGGGACCAATTTGTCACGAAAATCCAAGACTAACACCCCCCTCAAAAAACCAAGTTCTATCATTTTGGGGGGAAAAGTCTATTACCCATAAATTTGAAGTATAATACCAACAAAAACGGATTGGATATGAACAAGGTTAGAAATCTAAGGCTAATACTCATTTAAAATGGGGCTCGTGAAGTCAGGACCAATTTGTCCGAAAATCCAAGGCTAACACCCCCTCCAAAAACCAAGTTCAATCATTTTTGGGGGAAAAGTCTATTACCCATAAATTTGAAGTATAATACCAACTAAAAGGTATTGGATATGAACAAGGTTATAAATCTAAGGCTAATACTCATTTAAAATGGGGCTCGTCAAGTCAGGACCAATTTGTCTGAAAATCCAAGGCTAACACCCTCTCCAAAAACCAAGTTCTATCATTTTGGGGGAAAAAGTCTATTACCCATAAATTTGAAGTCTAATACCAACTAAAAGGGATTGGATATGAACAAGTTTATAAATATAAGGCTAATACTCATTTAAAATGGGGCTCGTCGAGTCAGGACCAATTTGTCCGAAAATCCAAGGCTAACACCCCCTCCAAAAACCAAGTTCAATCATTTTTGGGGGAAAAGTCTATTACCCATAAATTTGAAGTATAATACCAACTAAAAGGTATTGGATATGAACAAGGTTAGAAATCTAAGGCTAATACTCATTTAAAATGGGACTCGTCAAGTCAGGACCAATTTGTCTGAAAATCCAAGGCTAACACCCCCTCCAAAATCCAAGTTCTATCATTTTGGGGGGAAAAGTCTATTACCCATAAATTTGAAGTCTAATACCAACTAAAAGGGATTGGATATGAACAAGGTTAGAAATCTAAGGCTAATACTCATTTAAAATGGGGCTCATGAAGTCAGGACCAATTTGTCCGAAAATCCAAGGCTAACACCCCCTCCAAAAACCAAGTTCTATCATTTTGGGGGGAAAAGTCTATTACCCATAAATTTGAAGTCTAATACCAACCAAAAGGGATTGGATATGAACAAGGTTAGAAATATAAGGCTAATACTCATTTAAATGGGGCTCGTCGAATAAGGATCAATTTGTCCGAAAATCCAAGTTTAACACCCCCTCCAAAAACCAAGTTCAATCATTTTTGGGGGAAAAGTCTATTACCCATAAATTTGAAGTCTAATAACAAATAAAAGGTATTGGATATGAACAAGGATAGAAATCTAAGGCTAATACTCATTTAAAATGGGGCTCGTCCAGTCAGGACCAATTTGTCTGAAAATCCAAGGCTAACACCCCCTCCAAAAACCAAGTTCTATCATTTTGGGGGGAAAAGTCTATTACCCATAAATTTGAAGTATAATACCAACAAAAAGGGATTGGATATGAAAAAGGTTATAAATCTAAGGCTAATACTCATTTAAAATGGCGCTCGTGAAGTCAGGACCAATTTGTCCGAAAATCCAAGGCTAACACCCCCTCCAAAAACCAAGTTCAATCATTTTTGGGGGAAAAGTCTATTACCCATAAATTTGAAGTCTAATACCAAGTAAAAGGTATTGGATATGAACAAGGATAGAAATATAAGGCTAATACTCATTTAAAATGGGGCTCGTCCAGTTAGGACCAATTTGTCTGAAAATCCAAGGCTAACACCCCCTCCAAAAACCAAGTTCTATCATTTTGGGGGGAAAAGTCTATTACCCATAAATTTGAAGTATAATACCAACTAAAAGGTATTGGATATGAACAAGGTTAGAAATCTAAGGCTAATACTCATTTAAAATGGGGCTCGTCAAGTCAGGACCAATTTGTCCGAAAATCCAAGGCTAACACCCCCTCCAAAAACCAATTTCTATCATTTTGGGGGGAAAAGTCTATTACCCATAAATTTGAAGTCTAATACCAACTAAAAGGTATTGGATATGAACAAGGTTAGAAATCTAAGGCTCATACTCATTTAAAATGGGACTCGTCAAGTCAGGACCAATTTGTCTGAAAATCCAAGGCTAACACCCCCTCCAAAAACCAAGTTCTATCATTTTAGGGGGAAAAGTCTATTACCCATAAATTTGAAGTCTAATACCAACTAAAAGGGATTGGATATGAACAAGGTTAGAAATATAAGGCTAATACTCATTTAAAATGGGGCTCGTTGAGTCAGGACCAATTTGTCACGAAAATCCAAGGCTAACACCCCCTCCAAAAACCAAGTTCTATCATTTTGAAGGGAAAAGTCTATTACCCATAAATTTGAAGTCTAATACCAAATAAAAGGTATTGGATATGAACAAGGTTAGAAATCTAATGCTAATACTCATTTAAAATGGGGCTCGTCAAGTCGAGGACCAATTTGTCCCGAAAATCCAAGGCTAACACCCCTCCAAAAACCAAGTTCTATCATTTTGGGGGAAAAAGTCTAATACCCATAAATTTGAAGTCTAATACCAACTAAAAGGGATTGAATATGAACAAGTTTATAAATATAAGGCTAATACTCATTTAAAATGGGGCTCGTCGAGTCAGGACCAATTTGTCCGAAAATCCAAGGCTAACACCCCCTCCAAAAACCAAGTTCAATCATTTTTGGGGGAAATGTCTATTACCCATAAATTTGAAGTATAATACCAACTAAAAGGTATTGGATATGAACAAGGTTAGAAATCTAAGGCTCATACTCATTTAAAATGGGACTCGTCAAGTCAGGACCAATTTGTCTGAAAATCCAAGGCTAACACCCCCTCCAAAAACCAAGTTCTATCATTTTAGGGGGAAAAGTCTATTACCCATAAATTTGAAGTCTAATACCAACTAAAAGGGATTGGATATGAACAAGGTTAGAAATATAAGGCTAGTACTCATTTAAAATGGGGCTCGTTGAGTCAGGACCAATTTGTCACGAAAATCCAAGGCTAACACCCCCTCCAAAAACCAAGTTCTATCATTTTTGGGGGGAAAAGTCTATTACCCATAAATTTGAAGTCTAATACCAACTAAAAGGGATTGGATATGAACAAGTTTAGAAATATAAGGCTAATACTCATTTAAAATGGGGCTCGTCGAGTCGGGACCAATTTGTCCCAGAAAATCAAAGGCTAACACCCCCTCCAAAAACCAAGTTCAATCATTTTTGGGGGAAAAGTCTATTACCCATAAATTTGAAGTCTAATACCAAATAAAAGGTATTGGATATGAACAAGGATAGAAATCTAAGGCTAATACTCATTTAAAATGGGGCTCGTCAAGTCAGGACCAATTTGTCTGAAAATCCAAGGCTAACACCCCCTCCAAAAACCAAGTTCTATCATTTTGGGGGGAAAAGTCTATTACCCATAAATTTGAAGTATAATACCAACAAAAAGGGATTGGATATGAACAAGGTTAGAAATCTAAGGCTCATACTCATTTAAAATAGGGCTCGTGAAGTCAAGACCAATTTGTCCGAAAATCCAAGGCTAACACCCCCTCCAAAAACCAAGTTCTATCATTTTGGGGGGAAAAGTCTACTACCCATAAATTTGAAGTCTAATACCACCTAAAAGGTATTGGATATGAACAAGGTTATAAATCTAATGCTAATACTCATTTAAAATGGGGCTCGTCAAGTCAGGACCAATTTGTCTGAAAATCCAAGGCTAACACCCCCTCCAAAAACCAAGTTCTATCATTTTGGGGGGAAAAGTCTATTACCCATAAATTTGAAGTCTAATACCAACTAAAAGGGATTGGATATGAACAAGTTTAGAAATATAAGGCTAATACTCATTTAAAATGGGGCTCGTCGAGTCAGGACCAATTTGTCCGAAAATCCAAGGCTAACACCCCCTCCAAAAACCAAGTTCAATCATTTTTGGGGGAAAAGTCTATTACCCATAAATTTGAAGTATAATACCAACTAAAAGGTATTGGATATGAACAAGGTTAGAAATCTAACGCTAATACTCATTTAAAATGGGGCTCGTCAAGTCAGGACCAATTTGTCTGAAAATCCAAGGCTAACACCCCCTCCAAAAACCAAGTTCTATCATTTTGGAGGGAAAAGTCTATTACCCATAAATTTGAAGTCTAATACCAACTAAAAGGTATTGGATATGAACAAGGTTTGAAATCTAATGCTAATACTCATTTAAAATGGGGCTCGTCAAGTCAGGACCAATTTGTCCGAAAATCCAAGGCTAACAACCCCCTCCAAAAACCAAGTTCTATCATTTTGGGGGGAAAAGTCTATTACCCATAAATTTGAAGTCTAATACCAACTAAAAGGTATTGGATATGAACAAGGTTAGAAAATTAATGCTAATACTCATTTAAAATGGGGCTCGTCAAGTCAGGACCAATTTGTCTAAAAATCCAAGGCTAACACCCCCTCCAAAAACCAAGTTCTATCATTTTGGGGGGAAAAGTCTATTACCCATAAATTTGAAGTCTAATACCAACTAAAAGGGATTGGATATGAACAAGGTTAGAAATATAAGGCTAATACTCATTTAAAATGGGGCTCGTCGAGTCAGGACCAATTTGTCCGAAAATCCAAGGCTAACACCCCCTCCAAAAACCAAGTTCAATCATTTTGGGGGAAAAGTCTATTACCCATAAATTTGAAGTCTAATACCAACTAAAAGGGATTGGATATGAACAAGTTTAGTAATATAAGGCTAATACTCATTTAAAATGGGGCTCGTCGAGTCAGGACCAATTTGTCCGAAAATCCAAGGCTAACACCCCCTCCAAAAACCAAGTTCAATCATTTTTGGGGGAAAAGTCTATTACCCATAAATTTGAAGTCTAATACCAAATAAAAGGTATTGGATATGAACAAGGATATAAATCTAAGGCTAATACTCATTTAAAATGGGGCTCGTCAAGTTAGGACCAATTTGTCTGAAAATCCAAGGCTAACACCCCCTCCAAAAACCAAGTTCTATCATTTTGGGGGGAAAAGTCTATTACCCATAAATTTGAAGTATAATACCAACAAAAAGGGATTGGATATGAACAAGGTTAGAAATCTAAGGCTCATACTCATTTAAAATAGGGCTCGTGAAGTCAGGACCAATTTGTCCGAAAATCCAAGGCTAACACCCCCTCCAAAAACCAAGTTCTATCATTTTGGAGGGAAAAGTCTATTACCCATAAATTTGAAGTCTAATACCAACTAAAAGGTATTGGATATGAACAAGGTTTGAAATCTAATGCTAATACTCATTTAAAATGGGGCTCGTCAAGTCAGGACCAATTTGTCCGAAAATCCAAGGCTAACAACCCCCTCCAAAAACCAAGTTCTATCATTTTGGGGGGAAAAGTCTATTACCCATAAATTTGAAGTCTAATACCAACTAAAAGGTATTGGATATGAACAAGGTTAGAAAATTAATGCTAATACTCATTTAAAATGGGGCTCGTCAAGTCAGGACCAATTTGTCTAAAAATCCAAGGCTAACACCCCCTCCAAAAAACCAAGTTCTATCATTTTGGGGGGGAAAAGTCTATTACCCATAAATTTGAAGTCTAATACCAACTAAAAGGGATTGGATATGAACAAGGTTAGAAATATAAGGCTAATACTCATTTAAAATGGGGCTCGTCAAGTCGGGACCAATTTGTCACGAAAATCCAAGGCTAACACCCCCTCCAAAAACCAAGTTCTATCATTTTGGGGGGAAAAGTCTATTACCCATAAATTTGAAGTCTAATACCAAATAAAAGGTATTGGATATGTACAAGGATAGAAATCTAAGGCTAATACTCATTTAAAATGGGGCTCGTCCAGTCAGGACCAATTTGTCTGAAAATCCAAGGCTAACACCCCCTCCAAAAACCAAGTTCTATCATTTTGGGGGGAAAAGTCTATTACCCATAAATTTTAAGTATAATACCAACTAAAAGGTATTGGATATGAACAAGGTTAGAAAATTAATGCTAATACTCATTTAAAATGGGGCTCGTCATGTCAGGACCAATTTGTCTAAAAATCCAAGGCTAACACCCCCTCCAAAAACCAAGTTCTATCATTTTGGGGGGAAAAGTCTATTACCCATAAATTTGAAGTCTAATACCAACTAAAAGGGATTGGATATGAACAAGGTTAGAAATATAAGGCTAATACTCATTTAAAATGGGGCTCGTCAAGTCAGGACCAATTTGTTTGAAAATCCAAGGCTAACACCCCCTCCAAAAACCAAGTTCTATCATTTTGGGGGGAAAAGTCTATTACCCATAAATTTGAAGTCTAATACCAAATAAAAGGTATTGGATATGTACAAGGATAGAAATCTAAGGCTAATACTCATTTAAAATGGGGCTCGTCCAGTCAGGACCAATTTGTCTGAAAATCCAAGGCTAACACCCCCTCCAAAAACCAAGTTCTATCATTTTGGGGGGAAAAGTCTATTACCCATAAATTTTAAGTATAATACCAACTAAAAGGTATTGGATATGAACAAGGTTAGAAATCTAAGGCTCATACTCATTTAAAATGGGGCTCGTCAAGTCAGGACCAATTTGTCTGAAAATCCAAGGCTAACACCCCCTCCAAAAACCAAGTTCTATCATTTTGGGGGGAAAAGTCTATTACCCATAAATTTGAAGTCTAATACCAACTAAAAGGGATTGGATATGAACAAGTTTAGAAATATAAGGCTAATACTCATTTAAAATGGGGCTCGTCGAGTCAGGACCAATTTGTCTGAAAATCCAAGGCTAACACCCCCTCCAAAAACCAAGTTCAATCATTTTTGGGGGAAAAGTCTATTACCCATAAATTTGAAGTCTAATACCAAATAAAAGGTATTGGATATGAACAAGGATAGAAATCTAAGGCTAATACTCATTTAAAATGGGGCTCGTCCAGTCAGGACCAATTTGTCTTAAAATCCAAGGGTAACACCCCCTCCAAAAACCAAGTTCTATCATTTTGGGGGGAAAAGTCTATTACCCATAAATTTGAAGTATAATACCAACTAAAAGGTATTGGATATGAACAAGGTTAGAAATCTAAGGCTAATACTCATTAAAAATGGGGCTCCTCAAGTCAGGACCAATTTGTCTGAAAATCCAAGGCTAACACCCCCTCCAAAATCCAAGTTCTATCATTTTGGGGGGAAAAGTCTATTAGCCATAAATTTGAAGTCTAATACCAACAAAAAGGGATTGGATATGAACAAGGTTAGAAATCTAAGGCTAATACTCATTTAAAATGGGGCTCGTGAAGTCAGGACCAATTTGTCCGAAAATCCAAGGCTAACACCCCCTCCAAAAACCAAGTTCTATCATTTTGGGGGGAAAAGTCTATTACCCAAAATTTGAAGTCTAATACCAACTAAAAGGGATTGGATGTGAACAATGTTAGAATCTAAGGCTAATACTCATTTAAAATGGGGCTTGTCGAGTCAGGACCAATTTGTCCGAAAATCCAAGGCTAACACCCCCTCCAAAAACCAAGTTCTATAATTTTGGGGGGAAATGTCTATTACCCAGAAATTTGAAGTCTAATACCAATTAAAAGGTATTGGATATGAACAAGGTTATAAATCTAAGGCTAATACTCATTTAAAATGGGGCTCGTGAAGTCAGGACCAATTTGTCCGAAAATCCAAGGCTAACACCCCCTCCAAAAACCAAGTTCAATCATTTTTGGGGGAAAAGTCTATTACCCATAAATTTGAAGTCTAATACCAACTAAAAGGTATTGGATATGAACAAGGTTAGAAATCTAACGCTAATACTCATTTAAAAAGGGGCTCGTCAAGTCAGGACCAATTTGTCTGAAAATCCAAGGCTAACACCCCCTCCAAAAACCAAGTTCTATCATTTTGGGGGGAAAAGTCTATTACCCATAAATTTGTAGTCTAATACCAACTAAAAGGTATTGGATATGAACAAGGTTAGAAATCTAAGGGTAATACTCAATTAAAATGGGGCTCGTTAAGTCAGGACCAATTTGTCTGAAAATCCAAGGCTAACACCCCCTCCAAAAACCAAGTTCTATCATTTTGGGGGGAAAAGTCTATTACCCATAAATTTGAAGTCTGATACCAACTAAAAGGCATTGGATATGAACAAGGTTAGAAATCTAAGTCTAATACTCATTTAAAATGGGGCTCGTCCAGTCAGGACCAATTTGTCCAAAAATCCAAGCCTAACACCCCCTCCAAAAACCAAGTTCTATCATTTTTGGGGAGAAAAGTCTATTACCCATAAATTTGAAGTCTAATACCAACTAAAAGGTATTGGATATGAACAAGGTTAGAAATAAAATGCTAATACTCATTTAAAATGGGGCTCGTCAAGTCAGGACCAATTTGTTCGAAAATCCAAGGCTAACACCCCCTCCAAAAACCAAGTTCTATCATTTTGGGGGGAAAAGTCTATTACCCATAAATTTGAAGTCTAATACCAACTAAAAGAGCTTGGATATGAACAGGCTAATACTCATTTAAAATGGGGCTCGTGAAGTCAGGACCAATTTGTCCGAAAATCCAAGGCTAACACCTCCTCCAAAACCCAAGTTCAATCATTTTTGGGGGAAAAGTCTATTACCCATAAATTTGAAGTCTAATACCAACTAAAAGGTATTGGATATGAACAAGGTTAGAAATCTAAGGCTAATACTCATTTAAAATGGGGCTCGTGAAGTCAGGACCAATTTGTCCGAAAATCCAAGGCTAACACCCCCTCCAAAAACCAAGTTCTATCATTTTGGGGGGAAAAGTCTATTACCAATAAATTTGAAGTCTAATACCAAGTAAAAGGGCTTAG
>JAPFFH010000045.1:0-21663 GCA_029030765.1 Salix suchowensis | reverse complement strand
GCCCTGGGCCTGGGCCTGGGCCTGGGCCCTGGGCCTGGGCCTGGGCCTGGGCCTGGGCCTGGGCCTGGGCCTGGGCCTGGGCCTGGGCCTGGGCCTGGGCCTGGGCCTGGGCCTGGGCCTGGGCCTGGGCCTGGGCCTGGGCCTGGGCCTGGGCCTGGGCCTGGGCCTGGGCCCTGGGCCTGGGCCTGGGCCTGGGCCTGGGCCTGGGCCTGGGCCTGGGCCTGGGCCTGGGCCTGGGCCTGGGCCTGGGCCTGGGCCTGGGCCTGGGCCTGGGCCTGGGCCTGGGCCTGGGCCTGGGCCTGGGCCTGGGCCTGGGCCTGGGCCTGGGCCTGGGCCTGGGCCTGGGCCCTGGGCCTGGGCCTGGGCCTGGGCCTGGGCCTGGGCCTGGGCCCTGGGCCTGGGCCTGGGCCTGGGCCTGGGCCTGGGCCTGGGCCTGGGCCTGGGCCTGGGCCTGGGCCTGGGCCTGGGCCTGGGCCTGGGCCTGGGCCTGGGCCTGGGCCTGGGCCTGGGCCTGGGCCTGGGCCTGGGCCTGGGCCTGGGCCTGGGCCTGGGCCCTGGGCCTGGGCCTGGGCCTGGGCCTGGGCCCTGGGCCTGGGCCTGGGCCTGGGCCTGGGCCTGGGCCTGGGCCTGGGCCTGGGCCTGGGCCTGGGCCTGGGCCCTGGGCCTGGGCCTGGGCCCTGGGCCTGGGCCTGGGCCTGGGCCCTGGGCCTGGGCCTGGGCCTGGGCCCTGGGCCTGGGCCTGGGCCTGGGCCTGGGCCTGGGCCCTGGGCCTGGGCCTGGGCCTGGGCCTGGGCCTGGGCCTGGGCCTGGGCCTGGGCCTGGGCCTGGGCCTGGGCCTGGGCCTGGGCCTGGGCCTGGGCCTGGGCCTGGGCCTGGGCCTGGGCCTGGGCCTGGGCCTGGGCCTGGGCCTGGGCCTGGGCCTGGGCCTGGGCCCTGGGCCTGGGCCTGGGCCTGGGCCTGGGCCTGGGCCTGGGCCCTGGGCCTGGGCCTGGGCCTGGGCCCTGGGCCTGGGCCTGGGCCTGGGCCTGGGCCTGGGCCTGGGCCTGGGCCTGGGCCTGGGCCTGGGCCCTGGGCCTGGGCCTGGGCCCTGGGCCTGGGCCTGGGCCTGGGCCTGGGCCTGGGCCTGGGCCTGGGCCTGGGCCTGGGCCTGGGCCTGGGCCTGGGCCTGGGCCTGGGCCTGGGGCCTGGGCCTGGGCCTGGGCCTGGGCCTGGGCCTGGGCCTGGGCCTGGGCCTGGGCCTGGGCCTGGGCCTGGGCCTGGGCCTGGGCCTGGGCCTGGGCCTGGGCCTGGGCCTGGGCCTGGGCCTGGGCCTGGGCCTGGGCCCTGGGCCTGGGCCCTGGGCCTGGGCCTGGGCCTGGGCCTGGGCCTGGGCCTGGGCCTGGGCCTGGGCCCTGGGCCTGGGCCTGGGCCCTGGGCCTGGGCCCTGGGCCTGGGCCTGGGCCTGGGCCTGGGCCTGGGCCTGGGCCCTGGGCCTGGGCCTGGGCCTGGGCCTGGGCCCTGGGCCTGGGCCTGGGCCTGGGCCTGGGCCTGGGCCTGGGCCTGGGCCTGGGCCTGGGCCTGGGCCTGGGCCTGGGCCTGGGCCTGGGCCTGGGCCTGGGCCTGGGCCTGGGCCTGGGCCTGGGCCTGGGCCCTGGGCCTGGGCCTGGGCCTGGGCCTGGGCCTGGGCCTGGGCCCTGGGCCTGGGCCCTGGGCCCTGGGCCTGGGCCTGGGCCTGGGCCTGGGCCCTGGGCCTGGGCCTGGGCCTGGGCCCTGGGCCTGGGCCTGGGCCTGGGCCTGGGCCTGGGCCTGGGCCTGGGCCTGGGCCTGGGCCTGGGCCTGGGCCTGGGCCTGGGCCTGGGCCCTGGGCCTGGGCCTGGGCCTGGGCCTGGGCCTGGGCCTGGGCCTGGGCCTGGGCCTGGGCCTGGGCCTGGGCCTGGGCCTGGGCCTGGGCCTGGGCCTGGGCCTGGGCCCTGGGCCTGGGCCTGGGCCTGGGCCTGGGCCTGGGCCTGGGCCCTGGGCCTGGGCCTGGGCCTGGGCCTGGGCCTGGGCCTGGGCCCTGGGCCTGGGCCTGGGCCTGGGCCTGGGCCTGGGCCTGGGCCTGGGCCCTGGGCCTGGGCCCTGGGCCTGGGCCTGGGCCTGGGCCTGGGCCTGGGCCTGGGCCCTGGGCCTGGGCCTGGGCCTGGGCCTGGGCCTGGGCCTGGGCCTGGGCCTGGGGCCTGGGCCTGGGCCTGGGCCTGGGCCTGGGCCCTGGGCCTGGGCCTGGGCCCTGGGCCTGGGCCCTGGGCCTGGGCCTGGGCCTGGGCCTGGGCCTGGGCCTGGGCCTGGGCCTGGGCCTGGGCCTGGGCCTGGGCCTGGGCCTGGGCCTGGGCCTGGGCCTGGGCCTGGGCCTGGGCCCTGGGCCTGGGCCTGGGCCTGGGCCTGGGCCTGGGCCTGGGCCTGGGCCTGGGCCTGGGCCCTGGGCCTGGGCCTGGGCCTGGGCCTGGGCCTGGGCCTGGGCCTGGGCCTGGGCCTGGGCCTGGGCCTGGGCCTGGGCCTGGGCCTGGGCCCTGGGCCTGGGCCTGGGCCTGGGCCTGGGCCTGGGCCTGGGCCCTGGGCCTGGGCCCTGGGCCTGGGCCTGGGCCTGGGCCTGGGCCTGGGCCTGGGCCTGGGCCTGGGCCTGGGCCTGGGCCTGGGCCTGGGCCTGGGCCTGGGCCTGGGCCTGGGCCTGGGCCCTGGGCCTGGGCCTGGGCCTGGGCCCTGGGCCTGGGCCTGGGCCTGGGCCTGGGCCTGGGCCTGGGCCCTGGGCCTGGGCCTGGGCCTGGGCCTGGGCCTGGGCCTGGGCCTGGGCCTGGGCCTGGGCCTGGGCCTGGGCCTGGGCCTGGGCCTGGGCCTGGGCCTGGGCCTGGGCCTGGGCCTGGGCCTGGGCCTGGGCCTGGGCCTGGGCCCTGGGCCTGGGCCTGGGCCCTGGGCCTGGGCCTGGGCCTGGGCCTGGGCCTGGGCCTGGGCCTGGGCCTGGGCCCTGGGCCTGGGCCTGGGCCTGGGCCTGGGCCTGGGCCTGGGCCTGGGCCTGGGCCTGGGCCTGGGCCTGGGCCTGGGCCTGGGCCTGGGCCTGGGCCTGGGCCTGGGCCTGGGCCCTGGGCCTGGGCCTGGGCCTGGGCCTGGGCCTGGGCCTGGGCCTGGGCCCTGGGCCTGGGCCTGGGCCTGGGCCTGGGGCCCTGGGCCTGGGCCTGGGCCCTGGGCCTGGGCCTGGGCCTGGGCCTGGGCCTGGGCCTGGGCCCTGGGCCTGGGCCTGGGCCTGGGCCTGGGCCTGGGCCTGGGCCTGGGCCTGGGCCCTGGGCCTGGGCCTGGGCCTGGGCCTGGGCCTGGGCCCTGGGCCTGGGCCTGGGCCTGGGCCTGGGCCTGGGCCTGGGCCTGGGCCTGGGCCTGGGCCTGGGCCTGGGCCTGGGCCCTGGGCCTGGGCCTGGGCCTGGGCCTGGGCCTGGGCCCTGGGCCTGGGCCTGGGCCCTGGGCCTGGGCCTGGGCCTGGGCCTGGGCCTGGGCCTGGGCCTGGGCCTGGGCCTGGGCCTGGGCCTGGGCCTGGGCCTGGGCCTGGGCCTGGGCCTGGGCCTGGGCCTGGGCCCTGGGCCTGGGCCTGGGCCCTGGGCCTGGGCCTGGGCCTGGGCCTGGGCCCTGGGCCTGGGCCTGGGCCTGGGCCTGGGCCTGGGCCTGGGCCTGGGCCCTGGGCCTGGGCCTGGGCCTGGGCCTGGGCCTGGGCCTGGGCCTGGGCCCTGGGCCTGGGCCTGGGCCTGGGCCTGGGCCTGGGCCTGGGCCTGGGCCTGGGCCTGGGCCCTGGGCCCTGGGCCTGGGCCTGGGCCTGGGCCTGGGCCTGGGCCCTGGGCCTGGGCCTGGGCCTGGGCCTGGGCCTGGGCCCTGGGCCTGGGCCTGGGCCTGGGCCTGGGCCTGGGCCTGGGCCTGGGCCTGGGCCTGGGCCTGGGCCTGGGCCTGGGCCTGGGCCTGGGCCTGGGCCTGGGCCTGGGCCTGGGCCTGGGCCTGGGCCTGGGCCCTGGGCCTGGGCCTGGGCCTGGGCCTGGGCCTGGGCCTGGGCCTGGGCCTGGGCCTGGGCCTGGGCCTGGGCCTGGGCCTGGGCCTGGGCCTGGGCCTGGGCCTGGGCCTGGGCCTGGGCCTGGGCCTGGGCCTGGGCCTGGGCCTGGGCCTGGGCCCTGGGCCTGGGCCTGGGCCTGGGCCTGGGCCTGGGCCTGGGCCTGGGCCTGGGCCTGGGCCTGGGCCCTGGGCCTGGGCCTGGGCCTGGGCCTGGGCCTGGGCCTGGGCCTGGGCCTGGGCCTGGGCCTGGGCCTGGGCCTGGGCCCTGGGCCTGGGCCTGGGCCTGGGCCTGGGCCTGGGCCTGGGCCTGGGCCTGGGCCTGGGCCTGGGCCTGGGCCTGGGCCTGGGCCTGGGCCTGGGCCCTGGGCCTGGGCCTGGGCCTGGGCCTGGGCCTGGGCCTGGGCCTGGGCCTGGGCCCTGGGCCTGGGCCTGGGCCTGGGCCTGGGCCTGGGCCTGGGCCCTGGGCCTGGGCCTGGGCCTGGGCCTGGGCCTGGGCCCTGGGCCTGGGCCTGGGCCCTGGGCCTGGGCCTGGGCCTGGGCCTGGGCCTGGGCCTGGGCCTGGGCCTGGGCCTGGGCCTGGGCCTGGGCCTGGGCCTGGGCCTGGGCCTGGGCCTGGGCCTGGGCCTGGGCCCTGGGCCTGGGCCTGGGCCTGGGCCTGGGCCTGGGCCTGGGCCTGGGCCTGGGCCTGGGCCTGGGCCCTGGGCCTGGGCCTGGGCCTGGGCCTGGGCCTGGGCCTGGGCCTGGGCCTGGGCCTGGGCCTGGGCCTGGGCCTGGGCCTGGGCCTGGGCCTGGGCCTGGGCCTGGGCCTGGGCCTGGGCCTGGGCCTGGGCCTGGGCCTGGGCCTGGGCCTGGGCCTGGGCCCTGGGCCTGGGCCTGGGCCTGGGCCTGGGCCTGGGCCTGGGCCTGGGCCTGGGCCTGGGCCTGGGCCTGGGCCTGGGCCTGGGCCTGGGCCTGGGCCTGGGCCTGGGCCTGGGCCTGGGCCTGGGCCTGGGCCCTGGGCCTGGGCCTGGGCCTGGGCCTGGGCCTGGGCCTGGGCCTGGGCCTGGGCCTGGGCCTGGGCCTGGGCCTGGGCCTGGGCCTGGGCCTGGGCCTGGGCCTGGGCCTGGGCCTGGGCCTGGGCCTGGGCCTGGGCCCTGGGCCTGGGCCTGGGCCTGGGCCTGGGCCTGGGCCTGGGCCTGGGCCCTGGGCCTGGGCCTGGGCCTGGGCCTGGGCCTGGGCCTGGGCCTGGGCCTGGGCCTGGGCCTGGGCCTGGGCCTGGGCCTGGGCCTGGGCCTGGGCCTGGGCCTGGGCCTGGGCCTGGGCCTGGGCCTGGGCCTGGGCCTGGGCCTGGGCCTGGGCCTGGGCCTGGGCCTGGGCCTGGGCCTGGGCCTGGGCCTGGGCCTGGGCCTGGGCCTGGGCCTGGGCCTGGGCCTGGGCCTGGGCCTGGGCCTGGGCCTGGGCCTGGGCCTGGGCCCTGGGCCTGGGCCTGGGCCTGGGCCTGGGCCTGGGCCTGGGCCTGGGCCTGGGCCTGGGCCTGGGCCTGGGCCTGGGCCTGGGCCCTGGGCCTGGGCCTGGGCCTGGGCCTGGGCCTGGGCCTGGGCCTGGGCCCTGGGCCTGGGCCTGGGCCTGGGCCTGGGCCTGGGCCTGGGCCTGGGCCTGGGCCTGGGCCCTGGGCCTGGGCCTGGGCCTGGGCCTGGGCCTGGGCCTGGGCCTGGGCCTGGGCCTGGGCCTGGGCCTGGGCCTGGGCCTGGGCCTGGGCCTGGGCCTGGGCCTGGGCCTGGGCCTGGGCCTGGGCCTGGGCCTGGGCCCTGGGCCTGGGCCTGGGCCTGGGCCTGGGCCTGGGCCTGGGCCTGGGCCTGGGCCTGGGCCCTGGGCCTGGGCCTGGGCCTGGGCCTGGGCCTGGGCCTGGGCCTGGGCCCTGGGCCTGGGCCCTGGGCCTGGGCCTGGGCCTGGGCCTGGGCCTGGGCCTGGGCCTGGGCCTGGGCCTGGGCCTGGGCCTGGGCCTGGGCCCTGGGCCTGGGCCTGGGCCTGGGCCTGGGCCTGGGCCTGGGCCCTGGGCCTGGGCCTGGGCCTGGGCCTGGGCCCTGGGCCTGGGCCTGGGCCTGGGCCTGGGCCTGGGCCTGGGCCTGGGCCTGGGCCTGGGCCTGGGCCTGGGCCTGGGCCTGGGCCTGGGCCTGGGCCTGGGCCTGGGCCTGGGCCTGGGCCTGGGCCTGGGCCTGGGCCTGGGCCTGGGCCCTGGGCCTGGGCCTGGGCCTGGGCCTGGGCCCTGGGCCTGGGCCTGGGCCTGGGCCTGGGCCTGGGCCTGGGCCTGGGCCTGGGCCTGGGCCTGGGCCTGGGCCTGGGCCCTGGGCCTGGGCCTGGGCCTGGGCCTGGGCCTGGGCCTGGGCCTGGGCCTGGGCCCTGGGCCTGGGCCCTGGGCCTGGGCCTGGGCCTGGGCCTGGGCCTGGGCCTGGGCCTGGGCCTGGGCCTGGGCCTGGGCCTGGGCCTGGGCCTGGGCCTGGGCCTGGGCCTGGGCCTGGGCCCTGGGCCTGGGCCTGGGCCTGGGCCTGGGCCTGGGCCTGGGCCTGGGCCTGGGCCTGGGCCCTGGGCCTGGGCCCTGGGCCTGGGCCTGGGCCTGGGCCTGGGCCCTGGGCCTGGGCCTGGGCCTGGGCCTGGGCCTGGGCCCTGGGCCTGGGCCTGGGCCTGGGCCTGGGCCTGGGCCCTGGGCCTGGGCCTGGGCCCTGGGCCTGGGCCTGGGCCTGGGCCTGGGCCTGGGCCTGGGCCTGGGCCTGGGCCTGGGCCTGGGCCCTGGGCCTGGGCCTGGGCCTGGGCCTGGGCCCTGGGCCTGGGCCTGGGCCCTGGGCCTGGGCCTGGGCCTGGGCCTGGGCCTGGGCCTGGGCCTGGGCCTGGGCCTGGGCCTGGGCCTGGGCCTGGGCCTGGGCCTGGGCCTGGGCCTGGGCCTGGGCCTGGGCCTGGGCCTGGGCCTGGGCCTGGGCCTGGGCCTGGGCCTGGGCCTGGGCCTGGGCCTGGGCCTGGGCCTGGGCCTGGGCCTGGGCCTGGGCCTGGGCCCTGGGCCTGGGCCCTGGGCCTGGGCCCTGGGCCTGGGCCTGGGCCCTGGGCCTGGGCCCTGGGCCTGGGCCTGGGCCTGGGCCTGGGCCTGGGCCTGGGCCTGGGCCTGGGCCTGGGCCTGGGCCTGGGCCCTGGGCCTGGGCCTGGGCCCTGGGCCTGGGCCTGGGCCTGGGCCTGGGCCCTGGGCCTGGGCCTGGGCCTGGGCCTGGGCCTGGGCCTGGGCCTGGGCCTGGGCCTGGGCCCTGGGCCTGGGCCTGGGCCTGGGCCTGGGCCTGGGCCCTGGGCCTGGGCCCTGGGCCTGGGCCTGGGCCTGGGCCTGGGCCCTGGGCCTGGGCCTGGGCCTGGGCCCTGGGCCTGGGCCTGGGCCTGGGCCCTGGGCCTGGGCCTGGGCCTGGGCCTGGGCCTGGGCCCTGGGCCTGGGCCTGGGCCTGGGCCTGGGCCTGGGCCTGGGCCTGGGCCCTGGGCCTGGGCCTGGGCCTGGGCCTGGGCCTGGGCCCTGGGCCTGGGCCCTGGGCCTGGGCCTGGGCCTGGGCCTGGGCCTGGGCCTGGGCCTGGGCCTGGGCCTGGGCCCTGGGCCTGGGCCTGGGCCTGGGCCTGGGCCTGGGCCTGGGCCTGGGCCTGGGCCTGGGCCTGGGCCTGGGCCTGGGCCTGGGCCTGGGCCTGGGCCTGGGCCTGGGCCTGGGCCTGGGCCTGGGCCTGGGCCTGGGCCCTGGGCCTGGGCCCTGGGCCCTGGGCCTGGGCCTGGGCCCTGGGCCTGGGCCCTGGGCCTGGGCCTGGGCCTGGGCCTGGGCCTGGGCCTGGGCCTGGGCCTGGGCCTGGGCCCTGGGCCTGGGCCTGGGCCTGGGCCCTGGGCCTGGGCCTGGGCCCTGGGCCTGGGCCTGGGCCTGGGCCTGGGCCTGGGCCCTGGGCCTGGGCCTGGGCCTGGGCCTGGGCCTGGGCCTGGGCCTGGGCCTGGGCCTGGGCCTGGGCCTGGGCCTGGGCCTGGGCCTGGGCCTGGGCCTGGGCCTGGGCCTGGGCCTGGGCCTGGGCCCTGGGCCTGGGCCCTGGGCCCTGGGCCTGGGCCTGGGCCTGGGCCTGGGCCTGGGCCTGGGCCTGGGCCTGGGCCTGGGCCCTGGGCCTGGGCCTGGGCCTGGGCCTGGGCCTGGGCCTGGGCCTGGGCCTGGGCCTGGGCCTGGGCCTGGGCCTGGGCCTGGGCCCTGGGCCTGGGCCTGGGCCTGGGCCTGGGCCTGGGCCTGGGCCTGGGCCTGGGCCCTGGGCCTGGGCCTGGGCCTGGGCCTGGGCCTGGGCCTGGGCCCTGGGCCTGGGCCCTGGGCCTGGGCCTGGGCCTGGGCCTGGGCCTGGGCCTGGGCCTGGGCCTGGGCCTGGGCCCTGGGCCTGGGCCTGGGCCTGGGCCTGGGCCTGGGCCTGGGCCTGGGCCTGGGCCTGGGCCTGGGCCTGGGCCCTGGGCCTGGGCCTGGGCCTGGGCCTGGGCCCTGGGCCTGGGCCTGGGCCCTGGGCCTGGGCCTGGGCCTGGGCCTGGGCCTGGGCCTGGGCCTGGGCCCTGGGCCCTGGGCCTGGGCCTGGGCCCTGGGCCTGGGCCCTGGGCCTGGGCCTGGGCCTGGGCCTGGGCCTGGGCCTGGGCCTGGGCCTGGGCCTGGGCCTGGGCCTGGGCCTGGGCCCTGGGCCTGGGCCTGGGCCTGGGCCTGGGCCTGGGCCTGGGCCTGGGCCCTGGGCCTGGGCCTGGGCCTGGGCCTGGGCCTGGGCCTGGGCCTGGGCCTGGGCCTGGGCCTGGGCCCTGGGCCTGGGCCTGGGCCTGGGCCTGGGCCTGGGCCTGGGCCTGGGCCTGGGCCTGGGCCTGGGCCTGGGCCTGGGCCCTGGGCCTGGGCCCTGGGCCTGGGCCTGGGCCTGGGCCTGGGCCTGGGCCTGGGCCTGGGCCTGGGCCCTGGGCCTGGGCCTGGGCCTGGGCCTGGGCCTGGGCCCTGGGCCTGGGCCTGGGCCTGGGCCCTGGGCCTGGGCCTGGGCCCTGGGCCTGGGCCTGGGCCCTGGGCCTGGGCCTGGGCCTGGGCCTGGGCCTGGGCCTGGGCCTGGGCCTGGGCCTGGGCCCTGGGCCTGGGCCTGGGCCTGGGCCTGGGCCTGGGCCTGGGCCTGGGCCTGGGCCTGGGCCTGGGCCTGGGCCTGGGCCTGGGCCTGGGCCCTGGGCCTGGGCCTGGGCCTGGGCCTGGGCCCTGGGCCTGGGCCTGGGCCTGGGCCTGGGCCTGGGCCTGGGCCCTGGGCCTGGGCCTGGGCCTGGGCCTGGGCCCTGGGCCTGGGCCTGGGCCTGGGCCTGGGCCTGGGCCTGGGCCTGGGCCTGGGCCTGGGCCTGGGCCTGGGCCTGGGCCTGGGCCTGGGCCCTGGGCCTGGGCCCTGGGCCTGGGCCCTGGGCCTGGGCCTGGGCCTGGGCCTGGGCCTGGGCCTGGGCCTGGGCCTGGGCCTGGGCCTGGGCCCTGGGCCTGGGCCTGGGCCTGGGCCTGGGCCTGGGCCTGGGCCTGGGCCTGGGCCTGGGCCCTGGGCCTGGGCCTGGGCCTGGGCCTGGGCCTGGGCCTGGGCCTGGGCCTGGGCCTGGGCCCTGGGCCTGGGCCCTGGGCCCTGGGCCTGGGCCTGGGCCTGGGCCTGGGCCTGGGCCTGGGCCTGGGCCTGGGCCTGGGCCTGGGCCTGGGCCTGGGCCTGGGCCCTGGGCCTGGGCCTGGGCCTGGGCCTGGGCCTGGGCCTGGGCCTGGGCCTGGGCCTGGGCCTGGGCCTGGGCCCTGGGCCTGGGCCTGGGCCTGGGCCTGGGCCTGGGCCTGGGCCTGGGCCTGGGCCTGGGCCCTGGGCCTGGGCCTGGGCCTGGGCCTGGGCCTGGGCCTGGGCCTGGGCCCTGGGCCTGGGCCTGGGCCCTGGGCCTGGGCCTGGGCCTGGGCCCTGGGCCTGGGCCTGGGCCTGGGCCCTGGGCCTGGGCCTGGGCCTGGGCCTGGGCCTGGGCCTGGGCCTGGGCCTGGGCCTGGGCCCTGGGCCTGGGCCTGGGCCTGGGCCTGGGCCTGGGCCCTGGGCCTGGGCCTGGGCCTGGGCCTGGGCCTGGGCCTGGGCCTGGGCCTGGGCCTGGGCCTGGGCCTGGGCCTGGGCCTGGGCCTGGGCCTGGGCCTGGGCCTGGGCCTGGGCCTGGGCCTGGGCCTGGGCCTGGGCCTGGGCCTGGGCCTGGGCCTGGGCCTGGGCCTGGGCCCTGGGCCTGGGCCTGGGCCTGGGCCTGGGCCTGGGCCTGGGCCTGGGCCTGGGCCCTGGGCCTGGGCCTGGGCCTGGGCCTGGGCCTGGGCCTGGGCCTGGGCCTGGGCCCTGGGCCTGGGCCTGGGCCTGGGCCTGGGCCTGGGCCTGGGCCTGGGCCTGGGCCTGGGCCCTGGGCCTGGGCCTGGGCCTGGGCCTGGGCCCTGGGCCTGGGCCTGGGCCTGGGCCTGGGCCTGGGCCCTGGGCCTGGGCCTGGGCCTGGGCCTGGGCCTGGGCCTGGGCCTGGGCCTGGGCCCTGGGCCTGGGCCTGGGCCTGGGCCCTGGGCCTGGGCCTGGGCCTGGGCCTGGGCCTGGGCCTGGGCCTGGGCCTGGGCCTGGGCCTGGGCCTGGGCCTGGGCCTGGGCCCTGGGCCTGGGCCTGGGCCTGGGCCTGGGCCTGGGCCCTGGGCCTGGGCCTGGGCCTGGGCCTGGGCCTGGGCCTGGGCCTGGGCCTGGGCCTGGGCCTGGGCCTGGGCCTGGGCCCTGGGCCTGGGCCTGGGCCTGGGCCCTGGGCCTGGGCCTGGGCCTGGGCCTGGGCCTGGGCCCTGGGCCTGGGCCCTGGGCCTGGGCCTGGGCCTGGGCCTGGGCCTGGGCCTGGGCCCTGGGCCTGGGCCTGGGCCTGGGCCCTGGGCCTGGGCCTGGGCCTGGGCCCTGGGCCTGGGCCTGGGCCTGGGCCTGGGCCTGGGCCTGGGCCTGGGCCTGGGCCTGGGCCTGGGCCTGGGCCTGGGCCTGGGCCTGGGCCTGGGCCTGGGCCCTGGGCCTGGGCCTGGGCCTGGGCCTGGGCCTGGGCCCTGGGCCTGGGCCTGGGCCTGGGCCTGGGCCTGGGCCTGGGCCTGGGCCTGGGCCTGGGCCCTGGGCCTGGGCCTGGGCCTGGGCCTGGGCCTGGGCCTGGGCCTGGGCCTGGGCCTGGGCCTGGGCCTGGGCCTGGGCCCTGGGCCTGGGCCTGGGCCTGGGCCTGGGCCCTGGGCCTGGGCCTGGGCCTGGGCCTGGGCCTGGGCCTGGGCCCTGGGCCTGGGCCTGGGCCTGGGCCTGGGCCTGGGCCTGGGCCTGGGCCTGGGCCCTGGGCCTGGGCCTGGGCCTGGGCCTGGGCCCTGGGCCTGGGCCTGGGCCTGGGCCCTGGGCCTGGGCCTGGGCCTGGGCCTGGGCCTGGGCCTGGGCCCTGGGCCTGGGCCCTGGGCCCTGGGCCTGGGCCTGGGCCCTGGGCCTGGGCCTGGGCCTGGGCCTGGGCCTGGGCCTGGGCCTGGGCCTGGGCCTGGGCCTGGGCCCTGGGCCTGGGCCTGGGCCTGGGCCTGGGCCTGGGCCTGGGCCTGGGCCTGGGCCTGGGCCTGGGCCTGGGCCTGGGCCCTGGGCCTGGGCCTGGGCCTGGGCCTGGGCCTGGGCCTGGGCCCTGGGCCTGGGCCTGGGCCTGGGCCTGGGCCTGGGCCTGGGCCCTGGGCCTGGGCCTGGGCCTGGGCCTGGGCCTGGGCCTGGGCCTGGGCCTGGGCCTGGGCCTGGGCCTGGGCCTGGGCCTGGGCCTGGGCCTGGGCCTGGGCCCTGGGCCTGGGCCTGGGCCTGGGCCTGGGCCTGGGCCTGGGCCTGGGCCCTGGGCCTGGGCCTGGGCCCTGGGCCTGGGCCCTGGGCCTGGGCCTGGGCCTGGGCCTGGGCCTGGGCCCTGGGCCTGGGCCTGGGCCTGGGCCTGGGCCTGGGCCTGGGCCTGGGCCTGGGCCTGGGCCCTGGGCCTGGGCCTGGGCCTGGGCCTGGGCCTGGGCCTGGGCCTGGGCCTGGGCCTGGGCCTGGGCCTGGGCCCTGGGCCTGGGCCTGGGCCTGGGCCTGGGCCTGGGCCCTGGGCCTGGGCCTGGGCCTGGGCCTGGGCCCTGGGCCTGGGCCTGGGCCTGGGCCTGGGCCTGGGCCCTGGGCCTGGGCCTGGGCCTGGGCCTGGGCCCTGGGCCTGGGCCTGGGCCTGGGCCTGGGCCTGGGCCCTGGGCCTGGGCCCTGGGCCTGGGCCTGGGCCTGGGCCTGGGCCTGGGCCTGGGCCTGGGCCTGGGCCCTGGGCCCTGGGCCTGGGCCTGGGCCTGGGCCTGGGCCTGGGCCTGGGCCTGGGCCTGGGCCTGGGCCTGGGCCTGGGCCTGGGCCCTGGGCCTGGGCCTGGGCCCTGGGCCTGGGCCTGGGCCTGGGCCTGGGCCTGGGCCTGGGCCTGGGCCTGGGCCTGGGCCTGGGCCTGGGCCTGGGCCTGGGCCTGGGCCCTGGGCCTGGGCCTGGGCCTGGGCCTGGGCCTGGGCCTGGGCCCTGGGCCTGGGCCTGGGCCTGGGCCTGGGCCTGGGCCTGGGCCTGGGCCTGGGCCTGGGCCTGGGCCTGGGCCTGGGCCTGGGCCTGGGCCTGGGCCCTGGGCCTGGGCCTGGGCCCTGGGCCTGGGCCTGGGCCCTGGGCCTGGGCCTGGGCCCTGGGCCTGGGCCCTGGGCCTGGGCCTGGGCCTGGGCCTGGGCCTGGGCCCTGGGCCTGGGCCTGGGCCTGGGCCTGGGCCTGGGCCTGGGCCTGGGCCTGGGCCTGGGCCTGGGCCTGGGCCTGGGCCTGGGCCTGGGCCTGGGCCTGGGCCTGGGCCCTGGGCCTGGGCCCTGGGCCTGGGCCCTGGGCCTGGGCCCTGGGCCTGGGCCTGGGCCCTGGGCCTGGGCCTGGGCCCTGGGCCTGGGCCTGGGCCTGGGCCTGGGCCTGGGCCCTGGGCCTGGGCCCTGGGCCTGGGCCTGGGCCTGGGCCTGGGCCTGGGCCCTGGGCCTGGGCCTGGGCCTGGGCCTGGGCCTGGGCCCTGGGCCTGGGCCTGGGCCTGGGCCTGGGCCCTGGGCCTGGGCCTGGGCCTGGGCCCTGGGCCTGGGCCTGGGCCTGGGCCTGGGCCTGGGCCTGGGCCTGGGCCTGGGCCCTGGGCCTGGGCCTGGGCCTGGGCCTGGGCCTGGGCCTGGGCCCTGGGCCTGGGCCTGGGCCTGGGCCTGGGCCTGGGCCCTGGGCCTGGGCCTGGGCCTGGGCCTGGGCCTGGGCCTGGGCCCTGGGCCTGGGCCCTGGGCCCTGGGCCTGGGCCTGGGCCTGGGCCTGGGCCTGGGCCCTGGGCCTGGGCCTGGGCCTGGGCCTGGGCCTGGGCCTGGGCCTGGGCCTGGGCCTGGGCCTGGGCCCTGGGCCTGGGCCTGGGCCTGGGCCTGGGCCTGGGCCTGGGCCTGGGCCCTGGGCCTGGGCCTGGGCCCTGGGCCTGGGCCTGGGCCTGGGCCCTGGGCCTGGGCCCTGGGCCTGGGCCTGGGCCTGGGCCTGGGCCTGGGCCTGGGCCTGGGCCTGGGCCTGGGCCTGGGCCTGGGCCTGGGCCTGGGCCTGGGCCTGGGCCCTGGGCCTGGGCCTGGGCCTGGGCCTGGGCCTGGGCCCTGGGCCTGGGCCCTGGGCCTGGGCCTGGGCCTGGGCCTGGGCCTGGGCCTGGGCCTGGGCCTGGGCCTGGGCCTGGGCCTGGGCCTGGGCCTGGGCCTGGGCCCTGGGCCTGGGCCTGGGCCTGGGCCTGGGCCTGGGCCTGGGCCTGGGCCTGGGCCTGGGCCTGGGCCTGGGCCCTGGGCCTGGGCCTGGGCCTGGGGCCCTGGGCCTGGGCCTGGGCCTGGGCCTGGGCCTGGGCCTGGGCCTGGGCCTGGGCCTGGGCCTGGGCCTGGGCCTGGGCCTGGGCCTGGGCCTGGGCCTGGGCCTGGGCCTGGGCCCTGGGCCTGGGCCTGGGCCCTGGGCCTGGGCCTGGGCCTGGGCCTGGGCCTGGGCCCTGGGCCTGGGCCTGGGCCTGGGCCTGGGCCTGGGCCTGGGCCTGGGCCTGGGCCTGGGCCTGGGCCTGGGCCTGGGCCTGGGCCCTGGGCCTGGGCCCTGGGCCTGGGCCTGGGCCTGGGCCTGGGCCTGGGCCTGGGCCTGGGCCTGGGCCCTGGGCCTGGGCCTGGGCCTGGGCCTGGGCCTGGGCCCTGGGCCTGGGCCTGGGCCTGGGCCTGGGCCTGGGCCTGGGCCTGGGCCTGGGCCTGGGCCTGGGCCTGGGCCTGGGCCTGGGCCTGGGCCTGGGCCTGGGCCTGGGCCCTGGGCCTGGGCCTGGGCCTGGGCCTGGGCCTGGGCCTGGGCCTGGGCCCTGGGCCTGGGCCTGGGCCTGGGCCTGGGCCTGGGCCTGGGCCTGGGCCCTGGGCCTGGGCCTGGGCCTGGGCCTGGGCCTGGGCCTGGGCCTGGGCCTGGGCCTGGGCCTGGGCCTGGGCCTGGGCCTGGGCCTGGGCCTGGGCCTGGGCCTGGGCCTGGGCCTGGGCCTGGGCCTGGGCCCTGGGCCTGGGCCTGGGCCCTGGGCCTGGGCCTGGGCCTGGGCCTGGGCCTGGGCCCTGGGCCTGGGCCTGGGCCTGGGCCTGGGCCTGGGCCTGGGCCTGGGCCTGGGCCTGGGCCTGGGCCTGGGCCTGGGCCTGGGCCCTGGGCCTGGGCCTGGGCCCTGGGCCTGGGCCTGGGCCTGGGCCCTGGGCCTGGGCCTGGGCCTGGGCCCTGGGCCTGGGCCTGGGCCTGGGCCTGGGCCTGGGCCTGGGCCTGGGCCTGGGCCTGGGCCTGGGCCCTGGGCCTGGGCCTGGGCCTGGGCCTGGGCCTGGGCCTGGGCCTGGGCCTGGGCCTGGGCCCTGGGCCTGGGCCTGGGCCTGGGCCTGGGCCTGGGCCTGGGCCTGGGCCCTGGGCCTGGGCCTGGGCCTGGGCCTGGGCCTGGGCCTGGGCCCTGGGCCTGGGCCTGGGCCTGGGCCTGGGCCTGGGCCCTGGGCCTGGGCCTGGGCCCTGGGCCTGGGCCCTGGGCCTGGGCCTGGGCCTGGGCCTGGGCCTGGGCCCTGGGCCTGGGCCTGGGCCCTGGGCCTGGGCCTGGGCCCTGGGCCTGGGCCTGGGCCTGGGCCTGGGCCTGGGCCTGGGCCTGGGCCTGGGCCTGGGCCTGGGCCTGGGCCTGGGCCTGGGCCCTGGGCCTGGGCCTGGGCCTGGGCCTGGGCCTGGGCCTGGGCCTGGGCCTGGGCCTGGGCCTGGGCCCTGGGCCTGGGCCTGGGCCTGGGCCTGGGCCTGGGCCTGGGCCTGGGCCTGGGCCTGGGCCTGGGCCTGGGCCTGGGCCTGGGCCTGGGCCCTGGGCCTGGGCCTGGGCCTGGGCCTGGGCCCTGGGCCTGGGCCTGGGCCTGGGCCTGGGCCTGGGCCTGGGCCCTGGGCCTGGGCCTGGGCCTGGGCCTGGGCCTGGGCCCTGGGCCTGGGCCTGGGCCTGGGCCTGGGCCTGGGCCTGGGCCTGGGCCTGGGCCTGGGCCTGGGCCCTGGGCCTGGGCCTGGGCCCTGGGCCTGGGCCTGGGCCTGGGCCTGGGCCCTGGGCCTGGGCCTGGGCCTGGGCCCTGGGCCTGGGCCTGGGCCTGGGCCTGGGCCTGGGCCTGGGCCTGGGCCTGGGCCTGGGCCCTGGGCCTGGGCCTGGGCCTGGGCCTGGGCCTGGGCCTGGGCCTGGGCCTGGGCCTGGGCCTGGGCCTGGGCCTGGGCCCTGGGCCTGGGCCTGGGCCTGGGCCTGGGCCTGGGCCTGGGCCCTGGGCCTGGGCCCTGGGCCTGGGCCTGGGCCTGGGCCCTGGGCCTGGGCCCTGGGCCTGGGCCTGGGCCTGGGCCTGGGCCTGGGCCTGGGCCCTGGGCCTGGGCCTGGGCCTGGGCCTGGGCCTGGGCCTGGGCCTGGGCCTGGGCCTGGGCCTGGGCCTGGGCCTGGGCCTGGGCCTGGGCCTGGGCCTGGGCCTGGGCCTGGGCCTGGGCCCTGGGCCTGGGCCTGGGCCTGGGCCTGGGCCTGGGCCCTGGGCCTGGGCCTGGGCCTGGGCCTGGGCCTGGGCCTGGGCCCTGGGCCTGGGCCTGGGCCTGGGCCTGGGCCTGGGCCTGGGCCTGGGCCTGGGCCTGGGCCTGGGCCTGGGCCTGGGCCCTGGGCCTGGGCCTGGGCCTGGGCCTGGGCCTGGGCCTGGGCCTGGGCCTGGGCCTGGGCCTGGGCCTGGGCCTGGGCCTGGGCCTGGGCCTGGGCCCTGGGCCTGGGCCTGGGCCTGGGCCCTGGGCCTGGGCCCTGGGCCTGGGCCTGGGCCTGGGCCTGGGCCTGGGCCTGGGCCTGGGCCTGGGCCTGGGCCTGGGCCCTGGGCCTGGGCCTGGGCCTGGGCCTGGGCCTGGGCCTGGGCCTGGGCCTGGGCCTGGGCCTGGGCCCTGGGCCTGGGCCTGGGCCTGGGCCTGGGCCTGGGCCCTGGGCCTGGGCCTGGGCCTGGGCCTGGGCCCTGGGCCTGGGCCCTGGGCCTGGGCCCTGGGCCTGGGCCCTGGGCCTGGGCCTGGGCCTGGGCCCTGGGCCTGGGCCTGGGCCTGGGCCCTGGGCCTGGGCCTGGGCCTGGGCCTGGGCCCTGGGCCTGGGCCTGGGCCTGGGCCTGGGCCTGGGCCTGGGCCTGGGCCTGGGCCTGGGCCTGGGCCCTGGGCCTGGGCCTGGGCCTGGGCCTGGGCCTGGGCCTGGGCCTGGGCCTGGGCCTGGGCCTGGGCCCTGGGCCTGGGCCTGGGCCCTGGGCCTGGGCCTGGGCCTGGGCCTGGGCCTGGGCCTGGGCCTGGGCCTGGGCCTGGGCCTGGGCCTGGGCCTGGGCCTGGGCCCTGGGCCTGGGCCTGGGCCTGGGCCTGGGCCTGGGCCTGGGCCTGGGCCTGGGCCTGGGCCTGGGCCTGGGCCCTGGGCCTGGGCCTGGGCCTGGGCCTGGGCCTGGGCCTGGGCCTGGGCCTGGGCCTGGGCCTGGGCCTGGGCCCTGGGCCTGGGCCTGGGCCTGGGCCCTGGGCCTGGGCCTGGGCCTGGGCCTGGGCCTGGGCCTGGGCCTGGGCCCTGGGCCTGGGCCTGGGCCTGGGCCTGGGCCTGGGCCTGGGCCTGGGCCTGGGCCCTGGGCCTGGGCCTGGGCCTGGGCCTGGGCCTGGGCCCTGGGCCTGGGCCTGGGCCCTGGGCCTGGGCCTGGGCCTGGGCCTGGGCCTGGGCCTGGGCCTGGGCCTGGGCCTGGGCCTGGGCCTGGGCCTGGGCCTGGGCCCTGGGCCTGGGCCTGGGCCTGGGCCTGGGCCTGGGCCTGGGCCTGGGCCTGGGCCTGGGCCTGGGCCTGGGCCTGGGCCTGGGCCTGGGCCTGGGCCCTGGGCCTGGGCCTGGGCCCTGGGCCTGGGCCTGGGCCCTGGGCCTGGGCCCTGGGCCTGGGCCTGGGCCTGGGCCTGGGCCTGGGCCTGGGCCCTGGGCCTGGGCCTGGGCCTGGGCCTGGGCCTGGGCCTGGGCCCTGGGCCTGGGCCTGGGCCTGGGCCTGGGCCTGGGCCCTGGGCCTGGGCCTGGGCCCTGGGCCTGGGCCTGGGCCTGGGCCTGGGCCTGGGCCTGGGCCTGGGCCTGGGCCTGGGCCTGGGCCTGGGCCTGGGCCTGGGCCTGGGCCTGGGCCCTGGGCCTGGGCCTGGGCCTGGGCCTGGGCCTGGGCCTGGGCCTGGGCCTGGGCCTGGGCCTGGGCCTGGGCCTGGGCCCTGGGCCCTGGGCCTGGGCCCTGGGCCTGGGCCTGGGCCTGGGCCCTGGGCCCTGGGCCTGGGCCTGGGCCTGGGCCTGGGCCTGGGCCCTGGGCCTGGGCCCTGGGCCTGGGCCTGGGCCTGGGCCCTGGGCCTGGGCCCTGGGCCTGGGCCTGGGCCCTGGGCCTGGGCCTGGGCCTGGGCCTGGGCCTGGGCCTGGGCCTGGGCCTGGGCCTGGGCCTGGGCCTGGGCCTGGGCCCTGGGCCTGGGCCTGGGCCTGGGCCTGGGCCTGGGCCTGGGCCTGGGCCCTGGGCCTGGGCCTGGGCCCTGGGCCTGGGCCTGGGCCTGGGCCTGGGCCTGGGCCTGGGCCTGGGCCTGGGCCTGGGCCCTGGGCCTGGGCCTGGGCCTGGGCCTGGGCCTGGGCCTGGGCCTGGGCCTGGGCCTGGGCCTGGGCCTGGGCCTGGGCCTGGGCCTGGGCCTGGGCCTGGGCCTGGGCCTGGGCCTGGGCCTGGGCCCTGGGCCTGGGCCTGGGCCTGGGCCTGGGCCTGGGCCTGGGCCTGGGCCTGGGCCTGGGCCTGGGCCTGGGCCTGGGCCTGGGCCCTGGGCCTGGGCCTGGGCCTGGGCCTGGGCCTGGGCCTGGGCCTGGGCCTGGGCCTGGGCCTGGGCCTGGGCCCTGGGCCTGGGCCTGGGCCTGGGCCTGGGCCTGGGCCTGGGCCTGGGCCTGGGCCTGGGCCTGGGCCTGGGCCTGGGCCTGGGCCTGGGCCTGGGCCTGGGCCTGGGCCTGGGCCTGGGCCTGGGCCTGGGCCCTGGGCCTGGGCCTGGGCCTGGGCCTGGGCCTGGGCCCTGGGCCTGGGCCTGGGCCCTGGGCCTGGGCCTGGGCCCTGGGCCTGGGCCCTGGGCCTGGGCCCTGGGCCTGGGCCTGGGCCTGGGCCCTGGGCCTGGGCCTGGGCCTGGGCCTGGGCCTGGGCCTGGGCCCTGGGCCTGGGCCTGGGCCTGGGCCTGGGCCTGGGCCTGGGCCTGGGCCTGGGCCTGGGCCCTGGGCCTGGGCCCTGGGCCTGGGCCTGGGCCTGGGCCCTGGGCCTGGGCCTGGGCCTGGGCCTGGGCCTGGGCCTGGGCCTGGGCCTGGGCCTGGGCCTGGGCCTGGGCCTGGGCCTGGGCCTGGGCCTGGGCCTGGGCCTGGGCCTGGGCCTGGGCCTGGGCCTGGGCCTGGGCCTGGGCCCTGGGCCTGGGCCTGGGCCCTGGGCCTGGGCCTGGGCCTGGGCCTGGGCCTGGGCCTGGG
Organism: Salix suchowensis; assembly: GCA_029030765.1. Taxonomy (NCBI): domain Eukaryota; kingdom Viridiplantae; phylum Streptophyta; class Magnoliopsida; order Malpighiales; family Salicaceae; genus Salix; species Salix suchowensis. The sequence continues at coordinate 2,604 of JAPFFH010000045.1, read as the reverse complement.
CCTGGGCCTGGGCCTGGGCCTGGGCCTGGGCCCTGGGCCTGGGCCTGGGCCTGGGCCTGGGCCCTGGGCCTGGGCCCTGGGCCTGGGCCTGGGCCTGGGCCCTGGGCCTGGGCCTGGGCCTGGGCCTGGGCCTGGGCCCTGGGCCTGGGCCTGGGCCTGGGCCTGGGCCTGGGCCTGGGCCTGGGCCTGGGCCTGGGCCTGGGCCTGGGCCTGGGCCTGGGCCTGGGCCTGGGCCCTGGGCCTGGGCCTGGGCCTGGGCCCTGGGCCTGGGCCTGGGCCTGGGCCTGGGCCTGGGCCCTGGGCCTGGGCCTGGGCCTGGGCCCTGGGCCTGGGCCTGGGCCTGGGCCTGGGCCTGGGCCTGGGCCTGGGCCTGGGCCCTGGGCCTGGGCCTGGGCCTGGGCCTGGGCCCTGGGCCTGGGCCCTGGGCCTGGGCCTGGGCCTGGGCCTGGGCCTGGGCCTGGGCCTGGGCCCTGGGCCTGGGCCTGGGCCTGGGCCCTGGGCCTGGGCCTGGGCCTGGGCCTGGGCCTGGGCCTGGGCCCTGGGCCTGGGCCTGGGCCTGGGCCTGGGCCTGGGCCTGGGCCCTGGGCCTGGGCCTGGGCCTGGGCCTGGGCCTGGGCCTGGGCCTGGGCCTGGGCCTGGGCCCTGGGCCTGGGCCTGGGCCTGGGCCTGGGCCTGGGCCTGGGCCTGGGCCCTGGGCCTGGGCCTGGGCCTGGGCCTGGGCCTGGGCCCTGGGCCTGGGCCCTGGGCCTGGGCCTGGGCCTGGGCCTGGGCCTGGGCCTGGGCCTGGGCCTGGGCCTGGGCCTGGGCCCTGGGCCTGGGCCTGGGCCTGGGCCCTGGGCCTGGGCCTGGGCCTGGGCCTGGGCCCTGGGCCTGGGCCTGGGCCCTGGGCCTGGGCCTGGGCCTGGGCCCTGGGCCTGGGCCTGGGCCTGGGCCTGGGCCTGGGCCTGGGCCTGGGCCTGGGCCTGGGCCTGGGCCTGGGCCTGGGCCCTGGGCCTGGGCCTGGGCCTGGGCCTGGGCCTGGGCCTGGGCCTGGGCCTGGGCCTGGGCCCTGGGCCTGGGCCTGGGCCTGGGCCTGGGCCTGGGCCTGGGCCTGGGCCTGGGCCTGGGCCTGGGCCCTGGGCCCTGGGCCTGGGCCTGGGCCCTGGGCCTGGGCCTGGGCCTGGGCCTGGGCCTGGGCCTGGGCCTGGGCCTGGGCCTGGGCCCTGGGCCTGGGCCTGGGCCTGGGCCCTGGGCCTGGGCCTGGGCCTGGGCCTGGGCCTGGGCCTGGGCCTGGGCCTGGGCCTGGGCCCTGGGCCTGGGCCTGGGCCTGGGCCTGGGCCTGGGCCTGGGCCTGGGCCTGGGCCTGGGCCTGGGCCTGGGCCTGGGCCCTGGGCCTGGGCCTGGGCCTGGGCCTGGGCCCTGGGCCTGGGCCTGGGCCTGGGCCTGGGCCTGGGCCTGGGCCTGGGCCCTGGGCCTGGGCCTGGGCCTGGGCCTGGGCCCTGGGCCTGGGCCTGGGCCTGGGCCTGGGCCTGGGCCTGGGCCTGGGCCTGGGCCTGGGCCTGGGCCTGGGCCTGGGCCCTGGGCCCTGGGCCTGGGCCTGGGCCTGGGCCCTGGGCCTGGGCCTGGGCCTGGGCCTGGGCCTGGGCCTGGGCCCTGGGCCCTGGGCCTGGGCCCTGGGCCTGGGCCTGGGCCTGGGCCCTGGGCCTGGGCCTGGGCCTGGGCCTGGGCCTGGGCCTGGGCCTGGGCCTGGGCCCTGGGCCCTGGGCCTGGGCCCTGGGCCTGGGCCTGGGCCTGGGCCTGGGCCCTGGGCCTGGGCCTGGGCCTGGGCCTGGGCCTGGGCCTGGGCCTGGGCCTGGGCCTGGGCCTGGGCCCTGGGCCTGGGCCTGGGCCTGGGCCCTGGGCCTGGGCCTGGGCCTGGGCCCTGGGCCTGGGCCTGGGCCTGGGCCCTGGGCCTGGGCCTGGGCCTGGGCCTGGGCCCTGGGCCTGGGCCTGGGCCTGGGCCTGGGCCTGGGCCCTGGGCCTGGGCCCTGGGCCTGGGCCTGGGCCTGGGCCTGGGCCCTGGGCCCTGGGCCTGGGCCTGGGCCCTGGGCCTGGGCCTGGGCCTGGGCCTGGGCCTGGGCCTGGGCCTGGGCCTGGGCCTGGGCCTGGGCCTGGGCCTGGGCCTGGGCCTGGGCCTGGGCCTGGGCCTGGGCCTGGGCCTGGGCCTGGGCCTGGGCCTGGGCCTGGGCCTGGGCCTGGGCCCTGGGCCTGGGCCTGGGCCTGGGCCTGGGCCTGGGCCTGGGCCCTGGGCCTGGGCCCTGGGCCTGGGCCTGGGCCTGGGCCTGGGCCCTGGGCCCTGGGCCTGGGCCTGGGCCCTGGGCCCTGGGCCTGGGCCTGGGCCTGGGCCTGGGCCTGGGCCTGGGCCCTGGGCCTGGGCCTGGGCCTGGGCCTGGGCCTGGGCCCTGGGCCTGGGCCCTGGGCCTGGGCCTGGGCCTGGGCCCTGGGCCTGGGCCTGGGCCCTGGGCCTGGGCCTGGGCCTGGGCCTGGGCCTGGGCCCTGGGCCTGGGCCTGGGCCTGGGCCTGGGCCTGGGCCTGGGCCCTGGGCCTGGGCCTGGGCCTGGGCCTGGGGCCCTGGGCCTGGGCCTG